>MEHQ01004209.1:0-15230 GCA_008828725.1 Saccharina japonica
AAAGTCTGATCGCCTCGGCGCGCTTATCGCGTATGGGTTTCACAGGATAATGTGGGGTGCTGTATCGCGTCGCGGTGGACTCGGGTGATTTAACCGGAACAAGTCCTTGTAGCCCACAGCAAAACGGTGAGCCCAAATGAAGCAGGTTTGATCTCGTTCAGTTTCGTTTTTTGTTCAGGTCATCCACGAAAGGAAGCTCTCTTTTCCCGTTCGATTGACAAAACAAAACCGGCATTGTCGCTAAAAACCCCGAACCGCTCACGAGCAAAACAGCGTGCTACGTACTAAAAATGGAGTTTCTCTCAAAACTCCCGGACCGCTCACGCACAAAACCAGGGTGCCGAGAAACACATACGGAACGAACCACAACTCAGTGTCGTGGGTGGGTTCTCGCACCACATGTCATCACGACACAGGCGCCGTGGCGCGTTCGCTGTTGGTCGATTGAACACACCTGGGCGAGGACGAGGTCCAGAGAGTCGTTGATGTCGTTGGCCTGAAGACGGTCAACCGCACCACCCTCGGTGATGAGCAGCTGACGACGGCCAGGCACAATAAATAAGCCGTCGAGACCGCGGACAAAACACGACGCACGAAAGCCATCGCGGCGCGGAGGAGGATGAAAGGACGTGTAATTAATCGTTCATGTTTTGTTTTGCACGCCCCCGAGATGATTTGACGTAGCGGAAAGGGGAGACAGGGGGAGGATGTGTACAACATTAATTATTGACGTAAGTACATAAATACAAGTGTTCGAAATTATATTTCACGTTTATCGCTCTTGAACGAAACCAACCTTGTTCGTTTCGCTCCGAAAAACAGGCGGGTGGGGGAAGTTAAACTGACAAATTGTCCAAACTCCACATGAAGAGATTACATACTTTTTTCCGTTCGATTCGAACAACAGCGGGGGGGGGGGGGGTGAAACTGACACTAACATCACAACTCAAAATAAACAGGCGCAAGGCGCGCCGCGCGTAACACACACTAAGGCGACACCGGCAGCAGGTACGACGCCAAGGGAGCCAGGCGTTTCGCAACCTGGTACTTAAAATCTGCACCAACCCGTTCAACTTGCGCTTTATCGGCGCGAGCGATGGCGATGGATGTATCGGTGGCACTAGATATGTAGCAATAGGTACAAACAGCAGCGGCAGCAGCAGCAGCAGCCGTAGGGTTCATGAGACGCCCACCCATCACAGTTAGTTTCACAGTTCCTATCGAGTTACGGAACTCTCCGGAGATGGCATCGTTACTGTTAATACCTCGAACACAATTTCCCAGTGCGCGTGAACCGAAACGGTGCTGACGATGTTCCGAACAACATCACCCTTGCCGGAGACCCATCCCTTCCCCGCTCATCAACTAGGGTGATTGTTCAACACATGTTTCCTACCTAAGAACGCAGAGCGTCTCAGCCAGCAGATCACGATCTAGATAATTTAGATCATCTAAATGGTCTAGATCATCTACTGTAGATCATCTAGATCTTCTAGACCATCTAGACCATCTAGACAATTTAGACCATCTAGAGCATCTAAATAATCTAGATCATCTAGAGCATCTAGAGCATCTAGAGCATCTAGAGCATCTAAATAATCTAGATCATCTAGAGCATCTAGAGCATCTAGAGCATCTAGAGCATCTAAATAATCTAGATGCTCTAGGCCATCTAGATCATCTAGATCATCTAGATCATCTAGATCATCTAGATCATCTAGACCATCTAGATTATATAGATATTATACAGTAGATCATCTACGGTAGATCCTACACTGCTGTTCTGAGGTGCTGTGCAGGATCTGTATAGCACAGATCCAACCCAGGAAACATGCCCTAGATCGTGCAGAGTATATGGCCCCCACCGGGCAACATGAGCTAAATAATACAGATCATACAGATAATACAGATCATATAGATCGTACAGATATCTACCCTGAAAGGCCCAGATCATCAAGTGGGAATCGATTATCTATGCGAGATGTGTCTTACACACTTGACCGAGGGGGTGATAGCTATTCGCATTGCTGTACCGTTTCGATATTGTTACCGTTGGGGGGTGCATCCGTTGGGGGTGGTTACAGTTGTAGCGGATTTCCGTTGGGAATGGTAAAACCGTTGGCGCGATGACGGGAACAACGGCCGACCTGTTGCGCGAAGTAGTTGATGAACGCGGTTCCCTCGAGGTGGGGCTGCAGCAGGTCGTAGATGGGGTGCTCCTTGGGAAGCTGGCGGTTCATCGCGACAACGGGCCCTTCCAGCACGATGTGGGTGTTGCCGAGGTGAGAGACTATTTCGTGGATGCTGCCGTGGGGCGCGAGCGAAACAAGAAAGCAGCAAGAGAACCGCAGCGTGGAAAAACCACGGATGGCGAAGGGACAACTCAGGGCCGCGCCTATCCCATGTGCCTGATGCACTATTGAAAAAGTGGCGGTGGGCACTTTACTTCCGTAACGTGCCCTATATGTCAGAACGGAACCAAAGCGCGCGTTTAGTGTCCGCCAGCTGTTTATTGGTGGTTGTTTTGATGCTGAACCCCACCAGGAGTATCAGAAAAAGCCTCCAGCCCTATAATGTGTCCCTTGTCACGCACGTCGAGGAAAACTCTTGGACGGCGCATGCTCAATGAAGTCAGCGACCTGAAGCACGCCTTGGCACTTCCTGGTTGCCCTCGTCAGCAAAGATTGGGGGCTCCCACCTTGTCAGCTAAATAGGCAGCAGACAGACAGACAGACAGACAGACAGACAGACAGACAGACAGACAGACAGACAGACAGACAGACAGACAGACAGACAGACAGACAGACAGACAGACAGACAGACAGATAGACAGACAGACAGACAGACAGACAGACAGGCAGACAGACGAACAGACAGACAGACGGACAGACGGACAAGGCAAGACAGACAAGACAGACAAGACAGACAATACAGGCAAGACAGGCAAGACAGGCAAGACAGACAGACGGACGAACAAGACAGACCGAAATAAGACACGGCAGCAGCGTCCACGAGATCGGCATCCACGGTGCGCTATACATGGTACTATCGTACGGCGTGCGGACTAGCATATACATATATATATAATATGTGAGGGGTATGTTTCGTGTTGCACTCGATCGTCGACAGACAGACAGACAGACAGACATACTATGGTATGCACAACCAGCACCCGCGTAACATCCAGCACAAACAGAGAACAAAAACAAAGCAACGTCACACCATACGTTCTCACCTGAAAGACGCCACAACAACACCGACGACACCAACAATGCCAACACCAACAACTGACTAAAAACGTAGGGACTTCTACTACAGTAGTAGAACAACACACGACAGGTACATGTGCAGTCTCACCTGAATGCCGATGGGCCTGATGGGCAGCAGGTCGTCCTTGACCACTTCGAACAGCGCGATGCTCGGGGTCAGGTACCTCGGCAAACCGTCCACAGGAGTCGCCTCCATCCCCTGCAGACAAACGCCATTTTTTCATCGTAACACAATCGGCGCGAGGACAAGTGCCAGGGAGAGCAGGAGGCCAAGGAGAGCAGGGGCAGGGGAGGGGGGGATGTGCTGATGGGGGGGGGGGGTCCTCTCGTAACGAGGCCATTGAAGAATCCAGCGTAAGCGAACCTGACAGCTACAACACGAGAATGTCAGTATCTCCCCGAGTCACACGAAACCTTCACCTGGTGGGAGAAGACATCTCCTACTCCTGCGGCAAGCTCAATTGACGCATATAGCTGACGAGGAGTTCGGGCGACCGGCCCGAGCCCGCGGAGCGCAGGAGCGTTTGTCTTCCGACAACTACGGCGACAATCTACACACGCAAGCCGCCCAATGCTCTCTGACATGACATGGTTCAATATGACACGTTTACCACATCAAAATCCCCCCCCCTCGAAAGGGGTGCGTGGTCAATGATCAAATGACTAAGGCAAGCAACAAAAGAGTACGCCCCCCCACCCCCCCTAGCAATCTCTGCCTGTTCGGTGAAAACCCGACATGCTCCGTTCCGGCATTGTAGGGATGCGAGGGTCTATGGTCATACGACTACGGCCATGCATGAAAATGAAGTTACCCCCCCCCCCCCCCCTACACCAGCAAGCACCGGTGTCGACCCACTGAGGGAAAGCTTGATGGTGCAGCACGACGTGTACGACAGGATGTCAGGGTTTCCTCTTACCGCGAGCAGCTCGTGGTCAACGACGAACAGTTTCCCGGCCTTCATGAGCGAGTCCACCTTCTTCTTGAGGACCTTACAGACCACAGCGTGCACGAACGTGTGGGTGTATTAGGGGAGGGGTGGTGCACTCATGCCGTGCATGCCCGGGGGCAGGAAACGGAATAAGCACATAAATGCCGACGCAATACGTAGAGGAGGGGGCGTTTTCGGTAGGGGGTGCTGGGGAAACGAGATGTTACCAATAAATGTGTAGATGTGGGTGCGCAGAGAGGGAGGAGGGGAGGGTAAACGTAATTGCGCGATTGTTTCAGCTTCGGTGTACGGTGGCATCTACTGCGCGCTCGGGTCGATCGCCTGCATATGTGCAGGCAGGGAAGGGGGGTGTCGGTGAGCAAACACGACAGCTAAACTGGTGAAAGGCGAAGCGAAAAAAAAAGCACCACGGCACAGCCAAGGCAGCAACAGCAACAACAACACGTCCGCTCCCGTGACAAAACAAATGAGAACATATTAAACACAAGACAGCACAATCGACAATCGAGTCGTCGAGAAAAGTACAAGTGGCTGCTGTACACCCCCACCCAACCCCAACCGTGGCTGATGAGCGACCGCTTGCAAGCACTTCGGCCAACCATCGAAGGCTCCGTTCACGTGCGGTAAACACGCACCACTATTGTCCTGCACTGTACTCGCGCAAGGCCGTGAGGCCTTGCTCGAGACAACGCGTTGAACGCGACCGCCCTCAGCGCCGCGCTCCCCGTTTCGAAGAAGCGGAGCTCCGGTTCCTTTCACGGAGCCGGCTTGCGTGCGCTCGTGTCGCGTGTTTTCGTCGCGACGACGCAATGCGACATCGCAATGATTCGATGTGGCATATCGATGGGACACGATCGACGCCGTCTATCGTGTGTTAGTTTGCCATTGAGGCACACCCGCTCTCTCACCTTGTAGGCAGGGTCGGAGTCCAACACTTTCAGCTTGGCGCGGGTGGCCTTCGTGCACTTCTCGAGCACAACGCAGTTAGCGCCTGCCCCGCATATACCCGTCCGTCCGCCCGCCCAGGATAAACAATAAAACAGCGCAGCACAAAGTAACACCGCAACACAACACAACACAACAGAACACGGTGTAACACGACACAACAACAGACACGGCACGTCAAACGCACGAATGGGGAGGGAAATATATGAGAGGAGATTGGTCAAGCGTGTTAGAGCGGGTCGACCTTGAACGAGAGCTTGACTCGTCCCCGCCGGGCTGTACGGTGCTCGTGGAAGCCGTATACATTCTAGCGACGAAACAAGAATAAACTAAGCGTTTCTCTCCTGCCCTACGTAGGCTTGCATGGTTTTATAGCGACTACGAAGGCATACCGCGCGGGATCATATCGGGGCCAACCCAAGCAAGATGGTGGAAAGCAACAGCGTTGATATTCTACACAAAGCAGAAGCAGGAGTAGGCTGTGATGTACTACTGGGCCGTGCTTATCGAAGCACGTTTTGTCTAAATGTTCCAAGTTCCACTTTTTTTATGAGTTTCCAAATAAATGCGAAACAAAACGGAAAACCTGGAAACTTCACACGTTGGCCAAACAACTGGAAAGCATAATTGTTCCAAAATTCCATTTTTCTGGCATTTATTTGGAAATCAAGAAGAAAAAAACGTGAAACAAATCGACCACACTTGCTTCGAAAAGCGCGGGGCTTTTTAATGGGATGCTTTTAAGAAAGCAGAATGCACGCAGAACCAGTCAAGCACACCTCCCGCATGAAAACTATTGCAGAGTTTGCTGCCGTCTACGTACAAAACAACAGTATATGGAAAAAGGGTAATGAGCGCCCAAATGTTGGAGGTGTCTCTATTAGGAGTAGGAATGGTGTTAGGAGTAGGAACGGTGCTCCGTCTCGAAAGGAATGCGTGGTCAATGGTCTGATGACTAAGGAAAGCAAAAAAAAGCACCCCCCTCGGCTTCGCGCTTGGTGCAAGCAATGTCTGCCTGGTTGGTGAAAACCCGACGTGCTCCATCCCGGCATTGTAGGGATGCGAGAGTATATGGTCATACGACTACGGCCATGCACGTCATGAGTACACCCCCTCCCGCCCCGCTGATATTCCTCACCCTGCAGGCGGAGGCGCGCAAAAGCGTCATCGTCTTCGAAGTCATACACGGAGTCGGGGTTCCTGACAGGGGAAGCATGCAGCTTCTCGTAGTCCTCGATGTCGATCGCCTGGAAGCAATGAAGATCAAATCAAGCACGCGGTAAACAGACGGAGCATCGATTCAAGAAGAAGGGGGGTCAAGATGAGTCACATGCCGGTCAAAACTATTTTTACGGTGTCGAAAATATACCGAGGTGTTTGTTCGCTTTGTTTTTTAGTTTTTGGATGCCCACCGGAGAGCTGGTGGTGCTATTGTTTGTGGGCGATCGGCGGGAAAACCTGAGCCTGCCTCGTATATAGTACGTAGACACAACCGCTACCCCACCCAACCGAGAGGACACGGAAAAAAAGAAGAGGAAATTACCTATTAATACACCCCTTCCCCAAGGTCAGAATGATAAACAAACCAGACTGAATGCTGAGACATCTGGATGAATGAAAAAAACAAATGATAATGTTTTATTATAATTTGCGTTTACTTGGTTTTCGTGTTTCTTCTGTCCGGGACTATACAAAACGTTGGCGTGTCATTTGTTTTTTCGAATAACCCTGCCACCGAGCACCAAGATCGCAAATCGGGAGAGACGCGGAGAAAAAGCAAAACGAAACAAATCCCATGGATTGTCCGACAGTATCGTGAAGCCCAATAGTAACAAAAAAGCCGTACAGGTAGTACTCACCAAGCCAAGACCGGATAAAAAAAAGAAAAAAAAACGACACAACTGTTCCCGGAGGGGACGCGACAGCAGTACAAGCGCTCTGAAATAGGACACCCCACAACAATTGCTTCGTGAGAGTTCGTAGCGGAAACGTGAAATGGTAAAGGGTCCACCTCCACGCCGGCGTGCACATCTGCCGTCCGCTCGTTCCTCTTCCATGCAGGCACACGACAACGCACGCCGACCACGCTCCGAAAACCCAGCTTACTATAATATGTACCACTACCGTGTCCCAAAATACAAACACCGTTTGTATTTAAATATTTGACGCAAACGTTCTCTGTAATTAGGGTTCAGATTTTGTACGAAGCACCGCCGACGTCGCATATTACCATATAGACGTTGAGATCCACACGTATCTATTGTGATGTGCACTCACTACGCACTGATACGAGTATATGAGTATCTTAGTCTAGATACTCGGGTAAATACAATATGCGGATAGATTTCGAGTTTGTCTTACTCGTAGTGCGCTGTATTGTATGCCCAAAGCATCTTCATCAGGAACGCTGCTGAGAACGCTGCTAGAACGTTACTATAATGTTGTAGAGAACATTTAAGGGAACGGTACACACTACGGTAGAATGTAACTGTCCGTAGCATGGGCATTGTACCGAGATGATCAGGTGAAGGAATCGCCCACCTCGATCACTCTACTCTACTCTACTCCTCTCTTCTCTCTTCTCCTCTTCTCTTCTCTTCTTCCTTTTCCATTGATCTCCCTGAGATCAGTCTTTTTTCCAATATAGCCAAATAAGCGCCTTTTCAAACCATAACTTTGCTTCTTCTCCACAAGTGATCTTCACAGACACTTCGGTGCCACCTCTGCCATTTCTCTCCGTAGATACAGAGCCTCGACACCCGCGTCATTCGTTCAGGTTGTGAGCCTCGACTTTGGTCTACGCACCGACTGGCACCACGGAACGACGTCTCCCGGCGAGATTGTCACATTCTACTTTCGAAGAAATTTCAAGTTTTCCATTTCTGAGGAATATGGGTTTTTGCTCCAAAAATCAGAAGATCATCATCTACCCGACAGCGTCGACATCGACTCTCTTCATCTACTTTCATCAAGTTCGTTCGACAGGGTACAAGGAGTACTGTTTTCACGTTTTTACGCGCGAGGCACGTAAGGAGACTGCTGTCACGCGTTTACGCGGATAGCATGTACGAGTAATGAGTCCGGTTTCACGCTTCTGTGCGCGAAACTCGTACTCGTACATTCAACATCGTTTTCACGCCGTAAGTGCAAAAATAAGCCACCGGCTAGTTTGGTAAAAACGCACGCGGGTTTTTTGCTCCAAAAATCAGAAGATCATCATCTACCCGACAGCGTCGACATCGACTCTCTTCATCTACTTTCATCAAGTTCGTTCGACAGGGTACAAGGAGTACTGTTTTCACGTTTTTACGCGCGAGGCACGTAAGGAGACTGCTGTCACGCGTTTACGCGGATAGCATGTACGAGTAATGAGTCCGGTTTCACGCTTCTGTGCGCGAAACTCGTACTCGTACATTCAACATCGTTTTCACGCCGTAAGTGCAAAAATAAGCCACCGACTAGTTTTGTAAAAACGCACGCAAAGCTTTGTTTTCGGTACTATGATCCTCTGAAGCTGTGAGCGCGAAGCACGTCACACAACTATTTCTGCTCATCACACGCGAAGCTAGTTCCACACTACTTCCACGCTGTAAAACACGAAGAAACGTGACAAGACCTTTGTTTCTCCGCCATCACAACTAAAGTTAGTGTCGAGCCGGTTTCACGCTAATTAATACGCGTGAGGTCGTTATCAAAACTGTTTCTTCAAGCTACTATGCGCGAAGTACGTACAAATAGATTTATCTTCGTGTAAGTATCGACGAGTAGACATAAACGCGCTGCAACATACAGCCAGGTCGTTGACGAATCTGCTACTCCGCGTAGCATCGGGGGAATCACCTCCAGTTTACATCCAGGCACCCTTTTCCAGCAACGGCGTTACGCTTTTACGCGGGAGCACGACTTAAGACTAGAAAGGAAAAATCATCCTTGTCCACTGTATCTGGCGAGAAGACCAACAAAGTGCTGTATCACTCGACCAGGTCGTTGATGAAATCGGCTACTCCGCCTGCCACGGGAGAGTCAACTCCTATCGGCTTATCTGCTACTATCAGCTGCTACATATACTTCGACTACTGCTGTACGAGCAACGCTGCAACACCACTGCCGCGACTTCTGGAAGAATCGACGGTCTACCCTGCAGCAATTCATTCAAATTTGTATCTTCAAGCTTTTTTCTCAGGATCGGAGACGACAAAATTGCCGTCTACGTTCTCACAAGGGTTCAGCTCAACAGCAACACCACCGAGGCCTTCATCAAGCAGCTGGCCATCACCATCTCCAGCGCATTGGGGACCAGCTACGTAATCGGCGACATCTTAGCCAAAACGAATACACTGCTCTGGCGAGAGTTTGCTCATTTTTCAGCAATTAACAGGGAGTTCCAAAACTTTCTTGTTGCATGCCTGGCAATTTTTCAGTTTGCACCGCAAAACGCGGCCCAACCGCAACAATAACAACGGGCACTCGCACACTTCGAGCAACACGGCCCAGCACAACATTACGGACTGACTACGGGGACAGGTCTTCACCACCTCTTCAGGTCTACATCGCCATCATCAACATCATCTCACAGCCATCTTCATCTACTCGTACGTGTTTTGGTCTGCTCTTCTTTATACAAGATCATCAGCAGCAGAACCACTTCTTCTTCAACTACAGCATATCTACGCAACAACAACAGCACGGAAACGAAGATCGACATCATCATGAGCAGAAGTAAGTACGTACTACAGCTGTGTTATACTGCAGTAGGTTGCCCTTTTTAGTCTTTTTATTTATCTTGGTTTTCGTGGGGGGAGTATATTTTGATACTTTTGCTTTGTTGGTTGACTTTGCTGTACGTACGTATTATCACAGGAGTACGTTTTATGCAAGAAAACATGATGCGCACCGCTGTTTGCCGTCAGGAATACACATCTACCTTGTTATGAAATGTTCTATATTTTCCACAGCTTTCCTTTGAGTACGTATCCTAAATACACACTCACAATGCTGAATGTATTACACACGTTTCAGTATAGCTAGACACATACCTGTATACGTCCACGTTATCGTTTCGATTTTCTTCGATTTCTTAGTCCTAAGATCCATTGGGGGGGCGTAGCATAGGTACAGTAGATACTTCCTTACGCTTTCTTTGCTAGGATATAGCTCGCTGGTCAACACCACAGCACCACGAGTATATTTTGCGATACGATTGCGCCCAACGTAGTCTATTGCCGTACTATCTGTACTCCTAAACGTATTGCGAGTACGTACGTACATACATGTACACTAGTACACTTTTCCGCTGTACTCGACGAATGTCATCAGTTTGCTACTTCGATTTCATGTTGCTCTAGGTATCAATTCAGGGGGTGCGTTGAACACCCAGCAGACGGGTTGACGCTTCTTTTCTAGGGTATACATCGCTGGTATTTACGCCACGATTTGTTTTCTTTGACTTTGCTTACACCAGGTACAACTCTGTAGGATTCATATGAGTACGTACGTACGTACGTCTATACTCCACACTGGACACACGTCACAGTTTTATCAGGTGTCTCTTCAACTATCCAATGTTGATTGCTGGACAAATGAGTATTGACACGTTTTGGTACATACAGTAGGTCAATGCTATCTTTGTCTGGGTACACACCCACCGACTTTCTTTGTTTCTGCAAGTTTACGTACCATTTCCGTAGCTCTAATATTGTAGAATTCAATTGAGGGGGCGGGTTGCAAGTACAGCAGATAACGTTATACGCTTTTCATTGTATGTTGTGACTCCGTGGTCAGGCACTATGACTCAGTGGTCATGCACAACCACGATTATTTTTCTGACATGTGTACAACTATATTGCCACCGTCATCACACGGGATTGCATATGTAGTAATTTTGTGTTTACTATTTTCCATATTGCCGCTGCATTCGCGCAGGACTGAATATGTTGTACCATTCATTCATTCTTCAATCGTTCATTTTGATTTTTGAGTGTCAAGTTTCTACACCGTAAGCGTTACCCTAGCTGCTGATTTTCATCACGGGGGCGTGTTAGCATATGGACGTTGAGATCCATACGTATCTATTGTAATGTGCACTCAATACGCACTGATACGAGTATAAGAGTATATTAGTCTAGATACTCGGGTAAATACAATATGCGGATAGATTACGAGTTTGTCTTACTCGTAGTGCGCTGTATTGTATGTCCAAAGCATCTTCATCAAGAACGATGCTGAGAACGTTGCTAGAACGTTACTACTCGTATAACGTTGTAGATAACATTTCAGGGAACGGTACACACTACGGGTAGAATGTACCTGTCCGTAGCATGGGCATTGTACCGAGATGATCAGGTGCACGCATCGCCCACCTCGATCACTCTACTCCTCTCTTATCTTCTATTCTCTTCTTCCTTTTCCATTGATCTCCCTGAGGTAAATCTTCTTTCCAATATGGCCAAATAAGCGCCTTTTCAAACCATGACTTTTCTTCTTCTCCACAAGTGATCTTCACAGAAACTTCGGTGCCACGTCTGCCATCTCTCTCCGCAGAGACAGAGCCTCGACACACGCGTCCTTCTTTCACCGCAAACGCCAAAATCAATCACCACCGTAACATCAACCGACAACTCTCTTCCACCAAACAACCAAGCGCTCACCCTCCACAGCGCAATCAGTATCAATTACCGCTGATATTCGTCGAACGTAAATATGCCTGCACACATCTACTCCCCAATAACAAATGCTTCCTTGTGCAAGCTCACCCTCTCATTAGTCGGGGGGTTAGCCATGGCGAAGTCTGATAAACTGCTGGCGAAGATCATGATCCCTTCAGGGCTGGACAGGACCTCCACGATATCCCCGGCATCGAGCGTCACCCTGCGCGGAGTTCCGAAGGCGGTAGAGGCGGTGGAGCATCGAGGGGGAAGGGGGGGGGGGGGGGTGTCAATGACGTTAGATGCAACCTGAAAGTTGCGACCGGTCGCTACGCTCCCCTGGCCGAATGGGCCATGCATCGATTATCTATGCGTACCGTATATACTCGAGGTGTACAAAGAGGGAGATGTGTACGATGGTTCAGTTCAGTTAACAAACACCGACAACCTGGATGGCGGTGGTTCAGTTCAGTCACAAAACGGAAACCCCGCGAGGCATACACGGCATTTACCCTGGAGCGCCCAAACAATGATTTCGTCTCTGAAGGGGGCGTGTCACAACGCTACTCGTAAAGCACCACTTTTCCTAGGTTTTCCCCAACTCCCGGAAAGATACAGCTACTGATTTACACCAACAGCCCAGCACCGCTTGTTTTCCAACTAACTTAACAGAAAACAGCTACGCACTTCTTCACAACAATACATCTCTTTTAGCGCTGCAAAATGAATCCAACTATCCTTCCAATCGGTTGGTCCCGCACACGTGAGTGAATGACGGAGGCCTGAAGGGAATACAGCAGTATAGACTAAGAGATGGGGTCCAAAACCTCAGCAGCAAATGATAATGAACCAAAAAGGACCGCATGGGGGGCCGGGGGGTGGGGGGCGGGCGCATCATTTTTTGCGCTTGCCTGAGTCATTTTGACCATTGACACTACGAATGATGGAGGGGGGGGGGTGTACTCCGATATTCACGCATGGCGGATAGTCGTATGACGGTACCGTAGACCCTACGACTCCCCCTACATGCCGGACGGAGCATGTCGGGTTTTCACCGACCAGGCCGATATTGTTAGCACCACAACGCGAAGGGGGGGGGGGTGTACTCATGCCGGTGCACGGCCGTAGTCGTATGACCATAGACCCTCGCATCCCTACAATGCCAGGACAAGCGCGAAGGGGGGGGGGGGGGGTCACCTGAGAGTGCCGACCGCAATACTGAGGAGCGCGCCGACGAGCTGAGCGATCCAGGTCACCTTCGGAAATTCCTCGGCGGGAGGAAAGCCTTCCAGGAACGGGGTGCCAACGGGGATGCCCTTTTCGTGCCCAGCGAGAACCAAAGCCCAACATGAAAAGTCGATTGATTCGCAGTGCAACAGACCCGAACAAACCCAAGAGCGGGACGAGAGGACACGGGAGAGGGGGGGGGGGGAATAGAAACCGGGCCGTCAGTCAACCCTTCGTACATGCAATTCAAATACCCTCTCACTCGAATTCCAAGTGGTTTGTCCCCGACATTTGTGTGTGCTGTGCCATTCTGAAAACGTTAGTCGAACTGTTGAGAGGCAGGCCCATGTTGGGCCGCACGCCGCACTGCATCACGATCACAGGGACAAACGAGCGCACGGGTAGAAGAACTAGCTGTCAGTTATTCGTTGAGAGCCCCAATTTGCACCACCGCATCGCGACCACGATCGCATGGACACGCACAGGGACAGGGGCAGCATGAAGGCGAAAGGTGGATCGGTGTTGCGTCAATATTTTTCACTTCGGCGGCACTCAGCGGCGCAACAGTTTTTAATGCACCACGTTTCGACCCTGAGTAAACTAGAAAACAAAACACGTCCTCAACAAAGGGACGGGCTTGACTGAAACAGATGGACGACGGACTGACGGACGGAATAGACCGAGCACTCGCCGCGTCTATAGCGCGCTCGACATATGTAGAAAGGTAGGTAGGGCAGTCGGTCGGTCGGCCGGTCGGTCGGGCATCAGCCAGCCGGCCAGTCAGCCAATCAGGTAGGCAGTCAGTCAGTCAGTCAGTCAGTCAGTCGGGCAGTCAGTCAAAACGTCGGTCGGTCGGTCGGTCGGTCGGTCGGGCGTCGATCGATGGGTCGGTCGGTCGGTCGGTCGGTCGGTCGGTCGATCGACCATTCAGTCAAACATTCAGTCAGTCAGTCAAGTCAACCGTCGGCCCGTCAGTCCATCGGTCAGTCGGCCAGTCAGTCGGGCCTTACCGATGTGCTCCACTTGTAGTCCTCCTGCTTGTTCTCCAGCTGCTCCTTGCGACCCGGCTTGTCGGCTTTGTCGTCTTGCGGGAGACAGGTTTCGGTGTCCTTTGAGGGGCCTAGTCGCCGAAATGACAAGAAACCAAATACAAAATTCGACAACAAATCGACGGAATCAAAACGGGGAGCTAACCAATCAATGTATTCCATTTTGATCTCAGTGAGAACTCGAAGAATGTATTATACAGTGGTATCGTACTGCATACTGCACCACTATCGCCAACCCAACTCATGATACGAGTAAAACAAACGTGTTCAAAACGGTTTGTTTTTGAATGAAACCCACAAAATGAAGGCTATAGAACATATAAATAGGGACAGCCGTTCGAGTACTGAGTACCGGTGCAAGCAATTAGCGCCTGCCCACAACCCTGACCGTACGCAGATAATACTATTCGGCCCATCAATACTGCTTGTTGCCACACACTGCTGCTGGAGGCCGGACGCGAAACGGAAGTTTCGAGAAATTCCGTACCTCGGACAGATCATCGATTCCAACTTGATGATCTAGATATGGCAGGACAGATAGATTCCTGATACGTACGATATGTATTATCTAGCTGGTGTTCACCGGCGGGGGGCGCATAATCCGATGGTTTAGGACATGGGTGTGCCACGCACCTGTCACCCGCGGGTGCTCCTGGGTTAGATATGTACTGTACAGATCCCGCACAAAATCTCACAACGGCAGGTTAGAATCTAGATGATCTAGATCATGATATATCTGTAGATGAACTAGAGTAGATCTGTCCGAGGTATTGAAAATTCCAAAATTCGGAAAATAATTAAACCGTCAACTCCCACCCCATTCTGCGAATGAATCTCTCGGATGCCGACACATGCTCTCTAGCCAACACACGCAAAAACTCTACAACACAAGCAACAACAGGCCCACCAGATACTTTCTGTTTGTATGCCGCTGTGCTCGGACACTTTTGGGCTGGGTGACGACTCGAAATGAAGTGAAAATTGCGGCGCAATACAAGACGATGCAACGCGGTTCGGCGAATGCTCTCGGATGCCGAACGCCGAGGGATGCATGCGTCTATGGAAATTTCTCGGAAATGGAAATACATCGTCGAGATTTTTCCGAGAAATTTCTAAAACCACCATTTTGGTTGTGTGTGCCCTTTA
>MEHQ01004209.1:15626-26609 GCA_008828725.1 Saccharina japonica
GGGGGGGGGGGGGGGGGGGTGGGATAAGACCGCCCGTGGCCTTAAGTCGTGCCTACTCACAGCTCTACGAGTACAAAATAGGGGTGCAGTTCTAAAGAGGATACAGTTTAGTTTTGGATATCGTATCGAAATTTTCGATTTATCGAATTCCGATATGCGAAATTCCGATATACGAATTTCCGATATAGAGAAATTCTGATGTATTGTATCGAACGCGTTTTGCCCTCCATCCCCGAGCTATATATATACAACCCCTTGACATCTCCATGTTTTTGATGCAGGTTGATACTGAACGAAGAAAGTAGTCCATGTATCATCTATCGAAATCGTATCGTATTCGTTTTTTTGTTTTATCGGTACCGTATATATCGAACTCGATTCTCGTTCGATAACCTTGTAAGACTGGAGTCCCGTTTAAGGGACAAATTACTTAGAATTAGAGGGGTTTGCCCCCAAAACGGGACTGCAGTCCTAAAAGGGCTAAGAACCGTTCCCCCGCTTTTGGGGGACAAACTGCTTGGGACGCATGCTACGGTAGAGGTGCAACCATTGTTTTTTTAGGGTGGTCTCTGCGCCTCACCCACAAACTTGTTTTGGAGGTAAAACTAAGGGCAACTGCCAAAATCAGGTACACCTGGTCACTTTGGTGCCAAAAAACAGGTACACACTATATAGCATACTAGGAAGTCTGAAGCTGAAGACCCGCAAGGTCCATCCAACCGAAAATCTCCGAGTTTACTGCATTTTAATTACCTTCCAACCGTGGGCGATTGACCACTACATACATACAGAGGTAGACTTGAGAAATATATATGAGAGACTTCTTTGGTTCCGAGATGACTACGTATACAAATATATCATTTTTGGTTCACGGGCTAATGGAGTGTTGTATCCAGCATTATACTAATAGTGTGCGCATCGTCCCGCGCTTCAGATTATTGTTTCATCTCGAGTCAATTTCGTACAGCTCACAATCGTTGTCCAACCATTATTCGACACAACTGACTGCTGTCCTTTTTTCTCTCTCTTTTTTTATTGTTATTATTTTTTTTCCATTAGTGTTGCCAGGCTGCACAGTTCTCATACGTACTCTTCCTTACCGTAAACGATTGATGTTTGCCGCGTCTTCTGCCCTTTCTTCGAAGTGACGAAATAAGGTAGATGCTCCCTACACAAATATGAAACAGCAGTACTGCTTTATCCATAACAATCGGTTAATTGCAACGCAAACTTAAAAAGGGCTCACGACCCCTTGCTTGACCAGCTATCCACAAATAAATCAAGAGTTTTAATGCTGACCAAAATAGCAATATGATCGCAGGACGTATTTCGAGTTTTTCGTGCATAGTAGTAGCTCGTACTCGATACACATCCACTTTCTTGACGTACCGGGAGACGTTTTTCTTTTTCAACTATTGCCACACGTTTTCACATATATATATTCTAGGGGTTACTCAAACTGCCGATATGTGCGTCGTTCTTCAAAACAATTGCGGGTATAACCCAATCCTCGTTTCCAAAACTTGGTATGACATACTGCCCCACTTTTTGTTTTTGCGCCCGATACTTCGAGCAACTACCCAATGGCGCCGGCATGCTGCAATTTTATTTTATTTTGTCTTTAAAAGCTCGCCAAACTTACGTGTTTCTGATACTCAATTGTATCGGCACGTCTGCCTTGCGCTGCCTATGCCCAATATCTGTCACGACCTGATATCATACTTACGAATTTTGGGTTTATTCAAAACTAATTCCCAATCTCGTATTATTTTAAAAACATATTTTGTGTGACGTGGGCTCGACATACCCCCTATACTCAGTGAGGAGTCTTACTATACATTTGACGCCCCCCGCACTCCGTGACATTTGAGTCGATAAGGCACTAAACGTGTGGCACACCATTTTTCCCCTCCCGTACGTCCCCATATGTTACACATTTATGTTGGTTATTATTATTTATTTTTCGGTTTTGTTGCATAATTTTTTTTCAAGTTGTGTTTGGTTTGATGGTGGTTATAACCGCCCTTCCCATCTCCGAGCCTGGATCTTCCCATCCTCTTCACTGGACAACCCAAGTGGAGACGTCAGCGACCACCCGGCTTATACCCAACCTACCTCTGCTCCGGTGCAAGCGTTAACCCCGCGGACCCGAAACACCCACACGACCGACCAAATTTCCTTTCCCAACATGGCTGGCACACCCACCCCCGGCTCCCCCACGTCCCGCGAAACGAGGTACGCCGCAAGGCTCCTCCGCGCACTCAGGGCGACACCTTCTACGTCGACACCATATTGGGGGATCTCGAGATCACCCCCACACCGGGACTGCCTCATTGGAAAAAAGGCACTTCAAACGACGAGGGCAAAACTCAAGTAGGAGGCATCCTCGTCGGGGACAGAAACCCCGTCGAGCGTGCCGAGGACCACGCCACCGGGCGACAAACTCGCCGCCCACCAAGCGGCGATGACCAATCGGCAATTACTTCTCCGCCAACTGGAGGAAAGCAGCGCTATTCTGCGTTCGCTGGCCCCCTCTGTTCCAGCCGACAATCCTGCTAACCACGCGACTACAGCTGCACCCATGAGCATAACGGTACAGCCGACGGCACCCATGAACCAAACGGTGCAGCCGGCTGCGCCCATGAACGCAACGGTGCAGCAAAACGCGCTATCCCAGCCGGTACCGGGAGCACTCGCTCGAACACCCGCAGCGACACCGGGGACGACAATGCCCTCACCCAAACCCCGGATCTACCCCTGCCCTCAAAGCCCCTACACATGCCAGCCATGCCATTTCAATGCATCGACTGGGAGCCTCTCAGCGCCACGCTGCACGACATAAAGTGTGCACGCGGGCCTGCGTTCGGCGATGAATCTTTGGCGGCGCACCTTCTGTGGGGTATGTCCCCCCCCGGGTTTAAACCCGATGGTAGCGATCGCTCTGTTCACCGCCGCCACATGAGGCGTCTTAGCAGACTTACTCCAGGCCGCCATCGCCCTTCTCCTATCCCTCCGCCGTTTCCATGCCATCGACGGGCGTAGATACACAGGACTTTCCCGGATCACCTTCCTAACGCCTCTGCACACACCGCCCCCTCCCATCCTCGGGACCACCTACGACAACGACAACAACTCCCGCCACCACCGCGGCAACAACGGTCGTTCCCACAACGGGCACGACAACCATGGTCGCACATACGGCGGCGACATCCACCTCTCCCCGGGACAACAACCGCGCATCGAGGCCGCTGCGGCTGCCTCGGCGCGAGCTCCAATACCTACCGCACTGACGGTACACACCCCAGGGACCAACACTACCACACCTGTCCCTCCCGCAAACATGCGGATAGGCCAGGCCTACACCAGAGCGCCGCCCACCCAACCAACCCAACTCCACCCACTCACTCAAGCCCTGATCCTTTTTCCTAAGGGATTGCCTTGAGGTGTGGGCGAGAGGAGACCAAGACGCCGAGCCCAACCGGGATGCTCCCCTCGACGTCTTCACACGATGCGCAACGCTGCTTGCCGAAAATCGCCGAATATCCAAGAGACATTGCTAACCTGGAGGATGTTTCGACGACTACGGTTACCAGCGGTTCTGGAAGACAGCAAGACTCTACTGCTCCAACCACCGGGCCATCGCACCCAGAGACCGCCTCGACCCCGTCCCGGCGGCTCCACCCGCGCTCGTCACAAGACGTGCGCACTACGAGCGGAAGACTCGGACCCGCGAATGATGGGATCCGTGCAGCTACCGCCCTGTTGACAACACAGCTGTCCCCGAGCTCGAGGGACAGCCCCGTCGTAAAGACGGACGACTCGCACCCATCGTTGACCAGCACCCGCCCTGAGCTCCCTGTTCCGTGCTCCTTAGAAGTCCCAGGCATCGCGAGGACACGGACCACAACAGGTATGGCGCCTCCTAGCGAGTTTCACCCTGCTCACCATGTATTTGAAGACAGGGTCCCCCAGGGTATCCCCGCCCCGCGAACACGCAACACCGTGGACCCTCCCGGTTCATGGGCTCCGCCGATCGAACCCACAGCACACTCGGGGATTACAGACAGCTCCGTTCATTCGGATCTGCCTTCATCCCCGATGCCGCTTCAGGGTTATAGCCCTTCTACACACCTCCCATTACATTCCGAAGCCGCGGGATTCAGGGACAACTTCCATTTTTTCTGGCATTCCACGTCCATTTCCTCGCAGTGGTACCCGTGCGACATCGACTACGACGGTCTCACATACAACTGCGCCGAACAGAAAATGATGGCGAAGAAGGCCGCCCTCTTCGGAGATACTGCAACTGAGCTCCGCATCCGCTCCACCACCGACCCCGCCAAACAAAAATCCCTTGGTCGAACCGTCACTGGTTTCGATCAGGAGCGCTGGGAACGACACCGGCAAGGCATCGTCTACTCCACCAACTTATACAAGTATCGGAGCAACCCGGGCCTGCGACAAGCGCTCGCGGCCACCGGCAACAAGCACCTTGCCGAGGCCAGCCCGCACGACCTCGTCTGGGGCATTGGCTTCAAAGCCAACCACCCCTTGGCTCGCGACCCATCGCGTTGGCGCAGACAAAACCTGCTGGGCCGAATGTTGATGGACCTTCGCCAACACCTCGGCCCCCATTGCCCCAGAAGCCCACGCCCCGGATCACAGCCCACCACCCTTCCCGCCCCTCCCGAGCCACCTTCCGCGCCGACCTACTCCGTCCGATTTTCACCCACCCACGATCGTATTCATGAGACCAGCGTCCCTCCCCACCCGGAACCCACGCCAACTTCCCCACCGATTTTCTGGGCCACACCATCACCGCCGGTGGCTTCAGCCCCAACTCGGATAAGGTCGCCGCCCTCGTCAAGATGCCCATGCCGAAAAATAAAAAGCAGGTACGCTCACTGCTTGGAGGCATCAACTACTACGGCAAGTTCCTTCCCAACCTTTCGCGGCGCCTTCGCCCCATTAACGCCTTGCTGAAACAGGGCGCCGCCTTCGACTTCACCTCCGCCATGGAGACCACCGTCCGCGACATCCTTCGCGACCTCACCAAACCACCGATCCTGGTCTACCCAGACTGGGATGCCGTCGCCGACAACTCCCGCCCCTTCAGGCTATACTGCGACGCCAGCCTCGACGGCTTCGGCGCCACGCTGGAGCAAGAGCAGCCCGACGGCTCCGTCCGTCCTCTGATCTACGTCAGCCGCGCGACCCTCGACTCCGAACGTTCGTGGACGCCCCTCGATCTTGAGGCCGGAAGCATCGTTTGGGCGATAAAAAGGCTGCGCGGACACCTCTGGTCCACGAACTTCCATATATACTCGGACCACAAGGCGCTGGAGAACATCGCCAAGGTGGGCGAACATAACCCTCGCGTCCGGCGATGGATTGAGTTCCTCTCGGCGTACTCCTTCGTCCTCAAGTACCGCAAAGGCACCAGCAACGGCAACGCCGACTTCCTTTCCCGCCTTCCGCAACCAGCCACCGAAGCCGACCGCACCGGACCGAATCGCCTTACCGGTCCCGACACCGTTGGCATCTACCTGATACGCCCCTGCGGTTTCACGCCATGCGAACCATCCACGCCGGGCATCGGCTTGGGTGGGCTCGTACCCCCCCCCTCCCGCCCTATCCCAACCATCCAGCCCCTCCCCTTCGCCACGGACGACTTCGCCGATTTCCGTCTCCTGGGACCACGACTGGAGCGCGTCGTCTCCTCACCGCCCCCCAACACCTTCGTCGTGCCTGTATCGGCCCATCACACCGTCGACGGACCACCTCCATGCCCCGAGAAAGCCGCCGTAGACACCGGCGCTCCTCCAGGCTCGGCTTCCAGGCCGCCCGTCGTCTCCCCGCCATCCACCATTGGCGCCACGATCCCAGCTCCTCCGGACCTCATCTCTTCTCGGACACGTCATCGTGCCGCCGCTGCCACGGGAACCCCCCGAGCCGCCATCGACTATGGCTTTGGCCGCCGACCACAAGCAACCGCTTCTAACACACCTGCACCTACCCGTCGCACGTCAGCGCCCCCAACCACGGCCCGACCGAGGCCTCTCCAAACGACACCACCTCCAGCCACAGCCCCAGCGCAACCTGCGCCACCGATGCCTCCGACACCTACCCAAACACGGCCGACGCCTTCGACCGACCCTTCCCTGCCGACCCCATCGTCGCCGGTCCCGCTCTCGGAGCCGGACGTCACACCCGATGATGACCCCCACCTACTCGCCCGTATCGAGCACCGCACCTTCAGCTACTGGACACGAGAACAACGTGATGAGTCCCTATGCTCTGCCGTCATCCGTTTTCTATCGCTCGGATCCCCTTCACCGTCACCACCCGACCTTCTCGACTTCATCCCCTCGACTCGGCGTCCACAACTCTCAGACGTTCTCGGCCTTGCCGCCAAAAGTACACTCCACCGCACCGACGACGACACCGCCCTTCTGGTACAACGACCACCCAACCCCCCTCCACCCACACCGTGCATCTACGTTCCAATGTTGATGCGCCCCTGGGTCCTACAGACATGCCACGCCACTACTTCCCTACACCTGGAAGTTACACGAACGGTGCGCATGATGGCACGTTTTTTCTGGTGGGTCGGAATGGACGTTCCCGCCCGCTAGTGGATACGCCGCTGCCTCATGTGCCAGGCCCGCAAGACATCCCGCCAAACTGTCCGGTGGCCCATCCTCTCCCTCCCTTTACCCAACGGCCCTGACATCACTNGTAAATATGTGTGTAGCTAAACTCAATAATAGAAAGGCAGCAGGGGCAGACCAAATAGTGAATTATTTGTTTAAGTACGGGGGAGAAGGAATGTGTACCATAATGGTTAACTTTTATAACTGAATATGGAATAATGAGTACGCACTTAAGAGGCGGAGAAGGAGTAGTAGTAAATTTGTTTAAGAAAGGAGATAAGGCTGACCCAAGTAACTATAGGGGAATAACGCTACTAAGCACTGCAGGTAAAACATTTTGTAAGATGTTGAACGATAGAATGGGAACAATGATGGAGAAGGAATAGACAAGTATCGAAGGCCAAGCATGATTTAGGCCAAATCGTAGTTGCGTAGATAATGTGTACACAGTATGAAAGATAATCCAAGGCGGGAAAGACGCGGGTCTAACAACGTACTGTTTATTTCTAGATGTACAGAAGGCCTACGACACAGTATGGAGAAATGGGCTGTGGAAAAGGTTGTGGGGAGTAGGGATCAGAGGAAAAATGTGGAGAATATTGAAGAATATGACGGAATGTGCGAGAAGTGCTGTGATACTGGCCGGGGAAATATCGAAGTACGTTGATGTCCTACAAGGAGTTGCACAGGGGTGTACGCTATCACCCAACCTATTCAAGCTATACATTAATGACATGATAGAAGCAGTAGAAGCAGAATTGCAAGGTGTCACGGTGGGGGGAGATACGGTGTCGGGATTGATGCTTGCGGATGATTTCGTGAGCGTATCAGAAACACCCGAAGGACTGCAGAAACAAATAGAGAATGCACTAGAGTACAATATGTAATGGAGAGTGACGGCGAACGTTAAAGAGTGCGCAGAAGTTAGTATGCAGCGAAAATAAGGAGTGTCCGGTAATTTTTAAGTCGAAGTGGGGAGAAGATGAATTACCGATCGTAGACCAGTATACATAACTCGGCGTAGATATATCAAAAGACTGCTCTTGGGATGCACACATAACCAAAATCATAGGCAAGGATAAAGCACATGTAGGTAAGATGGAAGCGATCCTAACAGACTCGCACCTTGACACTAAAATTAAGAGATGTATCCTGATGAATGTGCTTGTAAAAAAACTAGAGTATGCAGGAGAAGTATGGGAAGGAAACGCGAAGCTCGTAGAGCGACGCTCGTAAAGCAGCTGAACATAGTACAGATGACAGCAGATAAAACAATTACTAGGATGCTCAAGCACGACGAGTAATACAGTATTAAGAGCATAACTAGGGATGTGCCCACTTGAGACAAATGAAGACATACGCAAGTTGAAATCGCAATATGCAGTAAATAACATGCCAAATAAGAGGTTGCCAGCCATAGTTGATAAAACTGTATGGAAGAAAGTAACCAAAGAGCGAGCTCGAATAAGGTGGGATAGAGTAGTCGAGAAAATTTGGAAGTATATAGGAAACCAAACGGTTTGCTTGCAATTGAGAAGTTTAGGCGGAACAAGACAAAAGTAAAACAAGTTATAAAAAGAAGGGAAAGACTAGCGCTAAAAACAAAGGTGGAAGGGGAAGAACACTGAGAGGTATACGGGGGGTTGATAAAACGAGACAATTCGCGCCTTGCAGGCAGCACTTGCAGCTACGACCATGGAGCCGGACCAAGATCTCGATCACTACATTATGCAGGTTACACGCTTCCGCAGCCGACTTGCCGCGGTCAAGAAACCTGTCACCGATGGTCAGTTCACCGACATCATAGTCCGAGGGCTGTCAAAGAGCTACCGCGACATCAAACTGACAACCTACAAGGACCCGGATTTCGGTCTGATAATTATCTAGACTACGTTGAGGCATTTGTACCTGGACGGGCTGTCGAGGAAAATTGCAATGAAAACCGCTGGGCGTGGAACCATTGTGATGTGGTGCTTCAGGGCTATAGATGGTTAAGCTTTGCAACACCATAAAGATTGTTCCCATGTTTCCTTTGGTAGGCCAGACAGACAATGGTATGTAGCTTTCGCAAGTCTAGGAGAACGTTCTGAACCACCAGAACGTTCCACTATGTCGGAATTCCCGATAATACTCTATAAGAAGTTATCGTAAGCATAGGGAGAGTTTTCCCTATGTAGTATAGCATAGTTCTTTTAGACGTAGCATCCAATCAATCTTCTGGGATAGTCTTCAATAAGCGACAGTAGTTAGTTCTTCCGGGTTATATCCAACTTAGACGTGTTCCGCCAGCGGTACCCCCGCATTTCGGCTTGTTTTGTTTTGTGTTTGGTAGCACCTGCTTTCTTTTCCTGGCATCCATCACGGCCCTCACCCGCCCCAACACGTGGCAGGTGGACCGTGATTGAATAGCGTTATTTTAGTGTGCTGGATTTTTACTTTGGAATCCTTCACCATCGCTAACGCCCACCTTGTGCTTGTGGCTACAATCCAAGCGTCATTGAGTTATTTTCTGAGTTACTAGTTTTGGATCCTCTGTTCTATCCCATCTCCGGTTTCGCAGGTCCCCATCTTCATAAGATCTCAGGACCATGACGACACCGGTTTTCTGGATTTCGGTTTTTGTGTATTTTCCCTCCACCACCCTCGTAGCATCTCCGTTGCCTTGGCCCCTTATGCAGGCTACCAGACCACCACATTACCGTCCCCACGGTTGGTGCGTCCGTTCCACAGTAAGTGGACCGCAATAGACTTCAATTGTTGCGATATCCTTGGTGTTTTTTCGTCTGTTGTGTCTTCGCGTTTCCAACACCTACCAACGCGTTCCTTCCCGCGACCGGTTCCACTCCGACGTAGCTACCATAGCTGACTTATGTGCGTGTTATACGGTAGGGACACATTTCGTCCACGTCGAACTAGTCGACTTAGGTCTACACATCTGGGTGTTTTTTCTGGCGATTTATTTAGTGCATTGGCTCTGATTGGCTCACCTTGCTGCATTTACTAGCGTTGCTCCCCTAATACTTGGCCGCTTCATAGTGGCACGATGTTCACTCCCTTCTTAGGACCCGTCAGCCCCTTGGTTATAGTCCTAGGAACTTCCAAGTTAGTCTTGCCGCGCCCCCTACGCCTTCCTACGCCTTATGCATCATGGTTTTTCTCTTGGATTCGCCTTCTGTATCCTGCTTGTCTTTCGGATGGCTTCGACCATAGCGAGTAGTCATCACTGCGATACCCCTCTGGACTGTGTTTCGTGTTCCATGCTAAGTAGCCTCCATCGTTTCCGCCAGGACTCGATTATCAGTCTCGCACTTGTACCTCCCTCAGGTCCTTCACGACCCCTGGACATATGAGCCCCCGCGCATACGGCTGTACCCTGAGTCCCGCTTTCTTGTACATTCGTCTTCGTACCTCTTTTAGCTCCGTTTTGAAGTTATTGTGTATGCTTTGTCTTGGTTTCGACCCCTGCCGCCTCTGGTTTGGTCATGAACCCTTTCTCGGAGGTCGCGTCTGTCGATAACCCTATCCGTGATGCTTAGGCCTCACTACGAGGTGTGGGGAAATCTACAGCCTCATTTTTGTTGCTTTGAATAGCCGCATCTTCGACCCCCCTCTCTCGGTCTGTTGGGATGAACTTTGTTATCATCCATTGACCATCGTGTGGTCTGCATATACGACTATTCAGGGTGGGCTAATGTGATGTGGTGTCCTTAGGGCTATAGAATGGTTGATAAGATAGTCATACAGGTGAAAAGCCTAGTGGCGCTAAGATTGTTCTCGTATACAGAAGTTTCCTTGGGTACATCAGATAGGCAGTAGAACAGAGGCTTTATAAGTCCATAGGAAGGTTCTAAGCACTAGAAGATTCCTAAGGACGAGATATCTCGTAGGAGTAACGCTTAGAATAACACAAGAATAATATTACCCCTTGGGTAAGGTTTGATATGATTCCTTGGACGGAATAGACGATTATTCTAGAATGGCTAAACACCATAGGAAAGTTCCATGGGCTGCTGTAGCTACCCGATTAACGGGTTGTTAGGAGGGAAAATACCGCAATGTCCCGACTAGCGGTCGAGCAAGAGAGTCTGATATCAGGCAGACTCTCGCGTACTCTCTCACTCGTTTTCTCAGCCTTCCATCGGCTCTGCTTAGTCAACATCTTCAGAGGTTAATATTAATACACGAGGTCTCCAATATTGAAGAGAAGCTTGCTTCCAGTCTCGGCAACGTTCCAGCATATTCCATTCCCTTCCATTGTCGTCTCTCCACGGGCCCCTCTTTACACACACAAATCACACACACCGATACAAAAGAAAACAATAAAATGTGC
>MEHQ01004209.1:28104-38286 GCA_008828725.1 Saccharina japonica
ACCCGGAACTTCTGTTAGTTCTGTACGACCTTCATACTCTACAGAGAACTTCTGTAAGTTCTGTACTCCCCGTTTCACAATACCCGGGGTACCGGTACAACGTGTTTGTACCTGCCCGGAACTTCTGTGAGTTCTGTATGCCCGGGCCACAATACCCGGAACTTCTGTGAGTTCTGTAAGGGTTTTATACCCTAACCCGGAACTTCTGTAAGTTCTGTAAGACACCCATACCCTGACCCTAAACCCACAAACCCTACAGAACCTGACCTTGGAATATTCCATTCAAGTTGGACTGTAACGTGAATATACGACAATTTGTCGGAGAGAAAACTAAATAATAGTACTACGAGTATGATGTATGGTTTGTAAACATACATATAGGGGAGACGGCTACCGGTTCTTGGGTCCATCGTGTGTGTGCGTGATCTTCACTTTAGACCGTTCTTTCTACCACGTTCACATCCAGCACACCCGGTGTCCGTATCGATTCTTCATCGTAGAGAGATACGAGTTCTGTGGTCACAAACCCACGACAAAAGAAATATTACATTGTACTGCAGTAAGCAGAGTAGACAATGCGATGTCGTGCCATTGTGCTGGATACGACAGGCACGGCATACACATCGTATCAATCCAGATGCGTTGAACGAGAGAAGGACGAAAGAAACACAGAAGTAGAAAATAAAAATAAGAAGAAAGAAGAAAGAAGAAAAAAGAAAAAAGAAGAAAGAAGTGTCATGACCCCACGGAAAAGGTACCTCTGGTGCTACAATAAATACATCGTGGATTCGTCTGATTAATATGCCCCCACGTAAAACATAAAAAGGGGGGAAAAAATAATCGAAGCCGAAGGCGCCATCTTCGCTCTCGCTCACTCACGGTTAAATATGTCGCCGATGCTCGAACACGAAAACCCATCAATGTTCAGGGGGGCGACGGCTGCGGTCGCGTTGCGGTTCTTGGGCGCCGTCTGGCCCACCTTATCGCCATCGGACCGCGGAGACGAAGAACGCGCGGCGGAGCAGCTCTTGCCAAGAAGAATGGCGGAGATGAAGGCCGCGGTTGCCGAACAGGTGGCGATGGTGACAGCCGCCTTGCGCTTGATGCTTCGTGCGTTACTCATCTGGGTTTTCGTTTTTCGACGTCGGACGTCGGCGTTGTCTAGCAGCGGCGGAAAGGATGCGGTGGGGGGGAAAGGGGGGTCAAGGCAGGCAAAGAAAAACAAAATGTAACGGACTTGCTGTGTTATTATGTTTTGTTATTTGTATTATGTTGTTTACCACCCCGAGAATGTGCGGCGTGAATGATGACCTTCAACATTGATGACTCACTCGTAAACACACCCCGAAATATGAAAACCTAGGGAAACTACAAGAACAAAAAAGGAAACCTACAGGCATGCGCGAAGTCCTACTCTCTTATGTATATACTGTTAGCGGTGTGACCGCATGTGCCAGTGTGGTGGACGTACTAGTCCAGAGGCTTGGCGCGAGCCGCTGTGAGGCGTGCTCGTCGGCTTCGTTCAGAAGAAACGTATGATGATGTTGAAAAGGTGGCGCTCTCGGGGCCAAGATGAAAGAAGACAAAAGAAAAGATCAGACAGAGCTGAGAAGATGGGTTGTTGTTGGTTGTGAGCTAGGGGGGGCGCAACCAGCCTCGACACGCTCGGCTCTACGGCTAGATGTACTCTATCGGGTGGTTGTACTCACCGACCCACAGCAACGTTCCTTGGATGCTTACTCGTGACCGTTCCACGTACTACGTACTGTTCTCAAGAATGCTACGAACAGTGTCTAGATACCCCGCATATTTTCTTAGATTGTTCCTATTCGTATTTCGCCGCATATCCATTGTTGTGTATTGATTGTGCTTGGTACTCGATACAGCAGGTATGATGACGGTTTCATATATTAGGGAGTTCATATACTTGATGAGGCTTTCTCCATCTGTGAGGTCTCGTGCTTGCTGGCGACTTCCCTGACTTGACTGCTTGACTTGCTCGCTGCGCCTCGATGGTGGCCTGCGAGGTCCGACGATAATATATATATACTTAACTACGTGGTTTATGTCTCCATGAGCAGCGCTCCAGCTCCCTGACCCTGCCCGCCTGTGCTAGGCCCCGTCATGCGCCCGAGGTCGTATCAATACGCTATAGCGGGTGGTCGTTGACACGTGATCTCGGGTTGCTTGGGTCATCAGGCGGTGTGGTGGGTTTTTCCGCGTCGAGATGGATGCCGCGGAGTTTGAAAGATGGAAGACGGTGCAGCTGATGGGAGTTGTCGACAAGCTGTATGCCGAGCGCTTCGTCCTGGTTCAACGCATCGTGAACTATGAAGCTTGGGCTGCGCGTACTGGACGGGTTGCCGTGCTTGCGAACGAGAGGGCTCGTCTCACTGAGGTGGAGTTTCGGATCAAAACGGCTCAGCACCAGTTCAAGTGGCGGCAGGAGGTAGTCCACCCGATCCGACCGCAGCAACATCGTGCCGCCTTTGCCAGACGTGAGCCGGCGCTGGTGGAGCCGCTTGCTGCTCGAAGCACGAGCAACGCAGGCGAGCAGCGGCAGCAGCAGCAGCCGGAGCAGCAGAAGGGAGACAAGATGGATGAGGCTGCAGTTGCAGCCTTTCGTGAGGAGATGGAGGGGAAGATGGAGGCGATGAGGAGAGAGTTAGCAGCAGCTAAGCTGGCAGCCGCGATGAGTGAGGCACAGCGCGCTGATTCGGAGAGGGCAATGGCAGAGCAGAGGAGGAAAGCAGCTGGGACATCAGTGCGACAAGAGCAGGAGGCTCGAGCCGGCACGTTGGCCACTGCTGCAAACCATACCCGCTCTGCGCCCACCCCCGAATTTGATGAGGAAGCGACGAGAGGAGAAAAAGGAGAAGATATGGGCGACGAGGAGAGAGAAGAAGAACGAGCTGGGAAGCTAGGTGGGAAGCAGACCTCCCGGAGCGGCAGCAGTGCACAGGATGGGCAGAGGGCCCTGCCGCAGCTGCTTCCGGTTGAGAGGAGCCCCTTTGAGCCGGTTTGTTGGGTGAGCCCGGGCGCGCTAGTAGAGCAGGTGGCTCCGTTTGCGCGCCACGTTGAAACCCACCCCGCGGTGACGAAGAAACCGTCACACGCGGAAGAGAAAAAGGTCGGAGAGATGGTTTTATGTGCCAGTGGAAGGGGGTCTCAGGAGGAGGAAAGTAGAGTAGGAGTCGGGGATGACGGCGTTGGGATGGGCGAGGAGCAGGAGCATCAGCCGTTGCCACCGCCGCTGCCGCCACCGCCGCCTCTACCACCGCCTCCGCCACCGCCCGCGGAAGGCACGCGTGCAGACCTCGAGGCGGAGCAGCACGCCCTGGTAGTGGCGAGTCGCTTGGTGCTGGCACACGGAGCCCTGTTATCATTCGAGCAACGGAAAGAGGAGGAAGAGGAGGAGAAGGAAGGGGAGCAGCAGCAGCAGCAGCAGCAGCAGCAGCAGCAGCAGCAGCAGCAGCAGCAGCAGTAGGGGAGCAAGGACGGGTGGGGCGGCGGCAAGCAACACCACCTACAGCAAGGTTGTGTTTGGATCAGCATGGAAGCTGGACCGCAATGGCGCGTGGGTGCTGGGCTCATGCCCCCGTTCAGCCCTGATTGAGGTATACGCTGTGTTCGTGCTGCCTGATCGATTGCCTTTTCCCCTGTTTTTGATGCTGTTTTTGTTGATACGTACGAATATGCCGCTACTGCTGTTCAGGTATATTAATAGTAGGTGTGTCGTAGAATAGGCTTGTTTGGACCACCTATCATTATACTGATACTGAATACGAGTAGTTGGTTCTGTTGTCTTTCGTTATTTTGCGCGGGACGGTGGACTACGTACTTGGCTTGGGGCTTGGGGAGGATGATACATGGTGCACGCATGATAGGATTGAGTACGCACGTGACGAGCACTTGACGAGCCGACATTGTTATGTTTCGGTTGTGTGCTTTGCTTCGAACGCTGTGCTACCACACTGCACGTACTAACCTTGTCAGATAGCAACATATCAGTATACGTATGATAATAGCCGACATGCAGCAATTCTGCTGTAACTTTACTTGGACCTGTAATCAACAGGGGAAGGTACTTGGAACATGCTCATACGGTTATTTTGTCTGTCTGCGATGTTTTTGCTATTTGTACTAGAAGTACTATTATACTGCTGTGAGTATACCAGGTATATTCGTGCGGTGGTTTTCATGATTTATGAGCATTTTCGTATGCTTATTTTGTGTGTACCTGATGTAAACGGTAGTGCTCTGTGTGCGGACAGTTTTATGATCGCGAAGGTCGTATATACATCCATGCATACATACAAGACACTGCGTTATACCATGGTACAACGCAACTGCGAACGTACTACTGCTCAGATAAGGTTATCATGGTTGGTATAATACGATGTTGGAAAATTCTGGGCGTTGTGATATGATATGAATATGCGATGGAGTGGAGCATTATACCGAGTGAAAATATGTTTTGGGCGACTCAGATCGACTGCTGTATGTTGTGTGCTCTTCCGCCCTCTCTCCCTCCCTCCCTCCGTAACGAACCAGTTATAGGTACGAGATGGTTCTGATCATCAATCATGTAGCACAAATGCTATGTAAAAGCAGGAGGAGTACAAGTGGAGTAGGTGCTTTAAACACGTAATCATATAGCAGTTACTATGTGCTCTTTGTTGGCGATGTGAAATATGCACTTGCACTTGTTGTCTGATCACGCCATTCGAATCTTGATGAATATATTTATGAATGCGTTTTGTCTTTCCGCGCACTACTGCGTATTGGTTGGTTAAAACGCTGTTCTTGAGGTATTTTTGCTTGGTGATAAAATAGTACACTTCAGAGCTTTCCTTGTGTGGAAATCGCTCGAAGGTTCTTGATTATACCAGCAGCTCGTGGCAAGGGGAGATCACGTTTCCCCGATGATAAGTTGGCGTAATTACTGCTGTAAGCTTGAAACCATACCACGCGGTCGGATAAATTACGTTTGCGTATGAATGGAGGATCTGAGATTTATTATTTTAGTTTTAGAGTCGATCTCAATGGTGATACCGTCTCTGGCTGTCTGGTCTGGGCGGCTTTTCTGATAGTTCGGAAAATATATTGATTGACTGGTTGACTGATTGAACGAGGATTCGAGAACGGAGGATTTTGAATGAGTTTCTGATTGGGCTGGTGGGGTTAAGGTTGGGTTGTGGTTTTTGATTGATGGTTTTCGGGCATTGAAAATTCTGCCTGTTTACTGATTAAAATAGTGGATACTGCAGTGCGGATATACTGTTTTTGGTCGAACCGTGATTGGGAGCTGTATTGTTGATTGCCAGGGAAATATTCAATGATAATAACGGCTGGTCTGGTAGTTCCGACAATACATTGTACGGTATTGAGATTTGTATTGAGGATTTTGCAGGTTTTGAGATTATTGCAACGTGCAGTGATTCTGAAGTTAGCACTACTGGATAAACTTGTATCGACCTATTGACACCGAGATGATGGCCGTCTGATTATCGAGGCCACATGTCCCTAGTTTCGGCAGCTGAGTGTCTTGGAAGATTGTTGAAGTTTGAGCCAGTATGGTTTAGATTTGGGTATTTGAAGTTGGTACTACTGGACAAACCTGTATCGACCTGTTGACACCGAGCTGATGACCGCCTGATTACCGAGGCCTTGTGTCCTAGTTGCGGCAGCTGAGTGTCTTGCAAGATTGTTGAAGTTTGAGCCAGTATGGTTTAGATTTTCGGTCTCTCGAAGTTTGGTTACTACTGGACAGAAGCCTGTATGGGTGAGCCTGGTTGAACACGAGCTGATGGCCGTCTGATTATCGAGGCCATATGCCCTAGTTTCGGCAGCTGAGTGTCTTGGAAGATTGTTGAAGTTTGAGCCAGTATGGTTTAGATTTTGGTATTTGAGTTTGAATGAATGTGCTTGAATTTCTGGTATTCGGTACTTTGAATTTGCCTGAGGTTTTTATTAAGCTTGTGGTATTCGGTACTTGAAAGTTGCTTGAGGTTTTGGGACATTGTGGTCCACTTTCGGTACGTGAACTTGGAATGTGGGATATTGATGCAGGATGATGATTTGTGGTTTTCAGGACAGCTATGAGGTGTGACCATGCTATGATATTGTGATGCTTTATTGCCATACTGTTCACCATGCAGGGAGGATATTAAAGTTGATGAGACTGTACACCTGTTCGGTATGCATACTGCGGATGTGTGGTGTCGCACAGTATCGATTGCAAAGCAGGGAGGATATTGATTGTGCTTGGTACTCGATACAGCAGGTATGATGACGGTTTCATATATTAGGGAGTTCATATACTTGATGAGGCTTTCTCCATATGTGAGGTCTCGTGCTTGCTGGTGACTTCCCTGACTTGCTTCCTTGACTTGCTCGCTGCGCCTCGATGGTGGCCTGCGAGGTCCGACGATAATATATATATACTTAACTACGTGGTTTATGTCTCCATGAGCAGCGCTCCAGCTCCCTTACCCTGCCCGCCTGTGCTAGGCCTTGTCATGAGCCCGAGGTCTTCCAATAATTGTACTGATACCAAGTACTATTCGTACGTACATGACTAAGTAGTACGCTCGTACTTCAATAGCACTCCATACTACTGAGTTAGATAGATAGGCTGGTACATACACCTACTATTATACCTGCTACTATGATACGACATTGTTCCCGATCAGCGACTTAGTAGGCTACTGGTTACTGCTGCTGTAGCATAGTACCTACATCAACACGACCCCTCGATGTCGGTAACAAAGTCTAGTTACTGTTAGCCATCAAAACTGGTTACTCAGTCAACTTGGTCTAACGTAACGTACTCGTGCTTGATACTTACGGCAACTGACTGCGTACGTCATATATACGGTAGCATACTTACTAGAATGCTGTTATCTCGACAACTCCCACTGTTGTTACTTCGTGTACTTTACTTGTCTGAATATTTACGTGTGGTATCCGTTGATACGTCGCAACAAAGGTTCATTACTCCTTTGCCGCGCCGCAACAACATCAACCGTTCCTGCTTCGCTTACGACGGGTGATCAATCCTTCTACAGCTAACGCAACAACTACTACGCGTAACCTGGCAACGTAAAGGCATAATGTTGTGACAGGTTTGCAGCAAGGGCAAGCGTACAAACCGTGTACATTCACAGACAAGCCTTAGAACCCGCGCGGGTCTAACTATACATATACCAGACAGACATACTCGATACGATATTACTCCGTACGCTAAATACTACGACACCGTTATCGGCCGTATGTTTTACCTTTGAAAGGATACCAGTCGGACAGCAGTCTATAGCTATCACACTTTTGCTTCTGAAACACACTCCATACTGCCATGATATTGTACTGCCCAAAGGGTGGATGAACAGTTGAAAACAGGCTTGTGTCAAAGGCAAAATGTATTACTGCAAAAAATCTCAACTGGATCTCAAGCAAAAAACATATTTTCAATGATCAGTTTGTTGACCAAGAAACATAACTACTAACAGGCTACCACGCTTTTGCCCGCCCCGTACTAAGAAGACGTGTGGCACTGCTATAAAACAAATCTTGCCATTTAAGCTGGTGCGACCCCAGGCGATGAAGATGTCCTCCTCCCGGCGGTCCAGATGGTGATGGTGCAGCGGCTCCGGATAACGATGTCCCAGCAGCCCCAACGGATGATGATGATGTTCAGTGACTCAAATGAGGCAAATAATTCCGCTCAAGAACAGATGGAAAATATAGTCCTTTTCGGCAATTTCTCTTTCATTTGAATATTGTTTTGACGTGATGCACTAATACACCCGCGGCCACCCTGCAGCCATGGCCGCGAAGTATGAAGAGCAAACTTTACATCATCCTGAGTAACCGGCGATCAAAGTTCAGCCAGTAAGTAGTGTGTATTCAAGATATTCAAGAAAATACGATTTCCGTTTTATTTTATTTTTGCTATGGTTGTTATGATCGATACGAAAAGACAAGACATGATATTGCGGCGGAATAAGCGTTACTGTCGCCGCCGTAACAGTTTAGTGTGACGATAAGAACGGAGGAATCTGTCCGTATTGACAGGGGGATGTAGTGATACTTGCATGGGAGATCCTTACGGTGATCTCCGGATATGTGCAGGTTGGACGAGTTCGGGGCGGCTTTGAACACGAGCAGAGGAGGAGGGGATGTTGTTTAGGGGCCTGCAGAGACCCCGTCCGTTTCTAAAGCAGTGGTGCTTTCGTCGCGCACGGTGACAGGCGACGTACGTATCATATGATACGAGTACGACCAGAGCGAGGATGAACGGTACAATCTCAGCAAAGATTAAAAGTAGCAACCGCACTGCTGCGATACTCGTACGTAGAGCAGCCGCGAATCACGAAGACAAGCACGGCGCACGTACGAGTTGTACTACAGTATGCCAACCTGCGACGTAAGAAGACGGTGCCGGGCATGCCGGCGTAGGGAGAAGCGTGCGTTTTGAATGCGTGTGTGGGAGAAAAAACTGGATTGTTTTTGTTTGTATTTGCTCCACTCTAAGTTGCTATGATAAATTGGACAGAATACCAGTACGTAAGTCTAAATTAAGTGACCCATCAAAACCATGCAAGCACGCGCAATGGGGGACAAGGGGGTCTATGGGTATGCCATTTCTGTTCGTCTTCCATCCATTATTCGATATTTGGGACTTACTCGTAGGGATATTGTACATGGTACTAGGTTCCCCTTCGGGATGTTGGTCACTTGAAATCCCGGGAGTGTCGCAAGGTGAAAATAGATCGCACATGCTTCATAGTTTTTTTTTGGAGCAAACCTGTGGCATAGACTGTAAAAGTAGTAGCGACGGCCATCCCTAACGAAACAACTGTCACGAGATGATATCGTATCTGAGATACAGTGGGCTCCCGGTGTTGAGAAATATCAGTTTAGTGTCCAGGCTCAACGACTTGTTTTGTTTCTGAAGTCGATCTAACTATTTTTGTAGGATTTAAAGTCGATCCCACAGCAGTAGTAGTGGTGCTGTAGTTTTCACGGCCGTTGTGCGCTGTACAGCTGAGTATACAGAAGATAGTTGTGACAGAGCTGTTGCCCGACGAGTCCCGCCCCGGTCCTAGATATGAGTATTCACTCATACGTAATACCTTTTGGGCGGGTATTCTGGTACGCGTTTAGCAGCCGAGTACTCGTCTAAGGGTGCCCGTCGAACAGCTCGATACCCGGGTGCCCTGGGCCCAAATTCTCGGCGAGTATGGAGTGTTATCCATACCCGAGACGGGTATTAGCGATTTTGTTGTTTTTAATCGCTGCTGTAAAGCGCCGGTGATATTAAAATCAGAGGGGGGGGTTTTGCTGGAATCGCATACATCAAACACACTTCACTGTACCTCAGATACGATATCATCTCGTCACATGAATTTCGTTAGGAATGGCCGTCGCTACTACGTTTTCCTTTAAACAACACTACAGCAGTCTATGCCACGGTTTGCTCCAATTTTTGCCAGAATTCGCAAATTTGAAGGCCCAGAGCACGCCCCAGTGCTGTACGTACGTACTGCTGTACGTATATACGTACAACTGAACGTATTTACTGCTGTACGTACGTACAACTGGACGTACAGTACCTGCCTACCACTCTCTATCTCGTACTACTGCAGGAGTATTGGTATGTGGCATGTGGCAAAGCACCTACGACACGGCTACACGAGATCGACCTATCGTTTACGTAGATAGAGGTATGTAGATATAATATACACACCTGCCTACTCGTAGATCTTGTCTACGTAGATTCCCAAATATTGGAAAAAAATTACAATTTTACAAAAAATTATCAAGCGTGTCGTACAATTGCTACTACTGCTCTACGCAGCCCAGACAGAGCAGACGCATGCAACATGGTATCAACTCCTGCTGCACGACGCTTGATGTGTGCCTCGTTCGATGTCGGCGTGGTCCTTGTTTTCTCGTGCGTGGTGCGTGCTTTGTGTGTTTCGTTCATGCGACGGGTCAAAAACGAACCATCAAAGTTCATACCCGGGGATGAAAAAACAGTCGTACGTCAGGTTTTTCAGAGTAGTTGCGAGGCGGTGTCAAGTCGGAACGCCTCGCCTGAGTTATTTGCCAGAATTTGCGACTTTGAAGGCCCAGAGCACGCCCCACGGGCCTCGGCCGGGACCCGCACTTGCGCCG
>MEHQ01004209.1:39545-71235 GCA_008828725.1 Saccharina japonica
AGCACACACGTAGATGAGTACAGCAGCAGCAGCAGTATCACATGTATTACGAGTACGGTTGCCACTCTCCGTGGGCAGTGTGCAGAGCGCTCTCAACTCTTGGCAGTACGTCTGATTTCCATCCTTCGACACAACGCTGCTGCTAACTAAAAACGTGTATAACTCTTGGCATTACGTCTGACCCCCGCCCCGTCCTTCGCTACAATGCTGCTAACGTTCCGGCATCACGCAAGGCTGCGACCGGCGGCCGTCCAGGCCGCCGGCGAAGCCCCTTGTATATTAATAGTATTTTGTGAGGGTATTACCTACTGAGCTATAGGGGCAAAATATCGATTAACTACCCAGCCCAGGGTAATCCTTGTAACACTCTCCCCCCCTCAGAACGGCCGAATGTTTGGGACGTCGGTACCGTATATGGCCGTATGTTGACCCACCCGCTTCGTTTCGATAGCTGGGGAACCAGGGAGACGTGTTTTTTAGGGACGCACGCTTAATTAAGCGTTTCTGTAAAAGAAACTTTCGAAGTGAGATTCGAACCCGTGTCCTCAACGACGTCAAATGTGTGGGTATTAACTACTTAGCTATAGGGGTAAAATATCGATCAATTACCCAGCCCAGCGTAATCCTAACTCCACCCGACAATGTGTAGCGATATTATTAGTGAAAAGTACTGCTGCTGTGCCAACATGATGAAATCTCACATATTTCATTCACCCAGGCCCCAATAAGTCCACACCTAAAACGGTGATTTGCAACCGCCGATACTACGAAAACTAGGTGTCTTCAATTAGCCCTACACCTTCAACCTCCTCCCTGTTGACTTCCGAGGAAGCATAGAACGACAACCCCCTCTCCATATAATGTCCTTGTTTGCAACTGCTACATTATGATGATTATCCCGCCTTGAGACAGAAACAAGCAATCCTTCGATATTTTTGCCATTAATAACCATAAGTATTCTTGACATCCGATAACAATTGTGTAGCATGAGCTTCAACGTTCATCACTCATAAGCACCCGAAAAAATAATACAGCGGAAATAAATAGTGTCCTTCCTATTGGTACGGGGTAATTGTTTTTAATACAAGCCGCTCACACTTGTGGCCCTACCGCCGTGGGGGCGGGGGGGGCTCTTATTCCCTAGTATATATAATAAGGTACGCCTACGGTCTACGAGCAAGTATTTTTGACAGGCATTTTTTTGCCTTTGATTTCAACTCGCGTACGTACGGCATGCCTGCGGCGCTGCATGCATGTACCATATGTACGAGAGCTTACAGCTTGTTATCCTACGCATGCATACTGCTGTGAAAGCCCTCGTCCTATATCGGTTGGCGTCGAGCCGGGTCAACCCCATTCACAGCGGTCGGGCGTGTGAGTCGCATGCATAGATTATGTATTTCGAGGGGAAGCAACCATGAACAAGTCTGGTATACGTACATATACATATATACGTTCATGTTGGTTCAACCCTCAAGCTCCCAGGGCAAATAATTTTAATTCCGGGGCGGCCTCAGTATCGGAATCTCGGCACCTCATTATCTCTTTCATTTCTTCGGGCGCTCTCTTCGAGGATCGGCTCCGACGCCCCTCGCCCTTCGTGCCCCCCCCTTACCTCGCCGCGAACGCGTGAGGGGGGAGAGAGAGAGAGTATCGAAAAGTAGGCAAATTCTTGGATCTTGGGTGGCATCTCGAGCATTTCTTTGAATCTTGACAGGGGGGGGGGTAGTCACAAACACAAAGGGGTGACTTTTTAAAGTAAATGGAATAGTAGTATCACACAGGAGTCACATTTTGTCAGTCCTTGCATAGTCTGCTCCGAAGAGTCGATGCCCATGTTCCTTATTCGCAGTGCATAGCGAGCATGTATGTACGCGTATATATATGTACATACGTGTATACGTGTATACCATGCTGAAGGCAGACTTTATACACGTACGAACGCGAACAAATTCCGTGCACCCGGCTGAGTGGAAATTTATTGCACACCAAGATGATTTTATATACGTAGGTTTTACTAGTACATCAGCGCGCATTATATTAGGCTACACTCTGCTGTGCCGGTCACGAGCATCTAACAGCCGATTTTCCTAATTGAGAATTGCCTTTCCGATGAGAATGAAAATCGAGTTTAGTACTTTGCTATTGTTCAAGAGTTGCATTTCGCTCACGATCAAAATTTGACCTAGAAAATATGTTCCTCGATGGTAGGTATTGATCCACGAAAACAAAAATAAATGATATCAACCTTGACAGGCTCGAAACATCAAGGATTTAAGGGAAATTGCATTTATGAGCGAGGTACCTCGCCCATAAATCCAGATTTTCTGGGATCTTCTATATCGTGAGACTGCCGATGCCGATTTCGTTTTTTTGTTATCGACGGGTGTCACAACTGACAATAGTTTACAATGGAAAAAATGACTGTGAGGGAAGTACATTTCTTACCATTCAAAAACCAATGTATTCGATTTTCATTCTCATCGGAAAGGCAATTCTCAATTAGGAAAATCGGTTGTTATATCATACCAGGACATACAGTGGGGGCCCGAATTTAAGAAATATTGTGTTAAGAAACGGAGGGTGGGATTGTGAGATAAAAATAAGAAATTGCCTGTAAGAAAGACAGCTCAAACCGGGCAACGAAATAAGAAAAATGCTACATAAGAAACAGCAGTGATTGTCGTTCCATCTAATTTAAGAAACGAGGTCGCTCCGGAGCGTGGTACGGAATAAGAAACGACAAACGTTAAAACCTTCCAGCCGTGCTACGCACGAGTACCGTACAGAAAAGTGGACCAAGTAATAAAGTCCCATCACAGCCGACATTCTTTTTTTTTCTTCATTTGTTTTTTTTCCCCAGCAGTTTTTTGTTTGACAGTTTCATCACAAGTCACAAATGAAATGTCCCCTGGTGGAAAAACAAAAAGAGCCCTAGATCAGTCGCTCGTTTAACGTGGGGTGCTTGTGAGATTGGGACTGGGTTGGTTCGGAGGGTTGATAACACGTACCAGGCAGAGCACACCAGAGGTCTAGGTGTGGGTATGACTACCGCGTCATGCTCCATGCTGATGGAAGCACGAACAATTTCAAGTTTCCGTTGGAGTCGTACAGCACGGATGAGGGCTCCGCTGTTGGGGCGTGGGTGGAGGTAGGGCAACAGGAGGGGGTGAGGAAGTCGGGGCGGGCGCTGACTCCGAATGTCCGCAACGCGGAGCTTGCAGCTTAGGTCGGGGCGAGCTGATCCGCCTAGTGCTAGTATATACTTGGTATACGTAGAGTGTATGACAGGCTTCATTGAGGGTCAGGTTTGTTGATCGGGGAGGTCAAGAGAGTACCCTCATATCCAAGGTATTACAGTGTGGTAGCACCGCACTCGTCAGTTGCGGCTGACTTGTACAATGTCAACATGATACGTGGTTATCGCGGCATATATGAATAATAAATAAGAAACACTGGAAAAACTACAATTTAAGTCGAGCAAAATAAGAAACATGATATAAAAAATGCCGTCAATGTTGCTGGTGTGGGCACACGAATTAAGACTTTGAGCCTGGAAGCCAAACTGACGTTTCTTAACACCGGGCCCCCACTGTCCTACATGGTGAGAAAGGCCCCCCACAAGGAACTCACCGCCTTACGGAGCTTTTCGGAGCAATAAGAAATTCGGTAGCGAGTGTGATTTAACAAAATTATTATTACTGTTCTGTTGTAAAAGAGTGAGGAACGCATCCTTTTTCAGATAGATGCTGCTTGCTGTAAAACGATACTTGGTACACATCATACTCGTAGCATTCGTAGCTTGGGCTCGTATCCTGGGGTCTTATTTACAGGGCAGCCATTTTATGACGACCGACCCTTGGTAGTCTACTCGCCGCACAGACACAAAACCAAAAAAAAATGTTTTGCTTTTGTACCATATCTGTTCTGTACCACCATATCTTTCCCTGCCAGCGAATAAGGACCGAAAAGTGGAACCCACGTTCCCTCGTGGGCGCGAATATCCTTCGCGCGGCATCGGGGCCTTCAAGCTGCAGCAGACAGCAAACAGCACAGCAGAAGAGGGGGTGCCTCAATACCGACAATCTCGACAAACTCAAGTGTGTCCATCATGGATGATAATAAATGGAAAACGCATTATTATTCATTCCCCGACGCCTGCCGTTGCGCATCTAATCTGTTTCATGTCAGTACCAAAGCCACCTGGGGCGTTGTTAGACTAGCTGGTAGAATGTCAGACTATTTTTGGACTTTCAACACCAACATCGGCCGACAAACAGGCCTGGAAGGGTTAGCGCAGAGTCACGCGCAATGTCTGCGTGTGGTCTACGACTGTAATACTACTATTACGGAGGACCATAGTAAATAGAACCTACCGCATGCACAAAAACCTATATATTTAGCTATATATACTAACATCATTTGGTCCTATTTAATATGGTCCCCCGTAATACTACTACTACTGTTGTTGCGGGGCCTATCCGCAACAACATGGGCGCGGCAAACGTCTCGTAGATAGGATCAATTAGCATAACAAGCATCAACATGAACGTTCACTTTCTTCTTCGCGTTCTGCCCAACCCGCTTGATTGAGGAATACGCTACAACGACGCGACGACGACGCATTTGTTTGGCTGGCAGGGCTGGCCGTGCATTGCACGACCGCCGGGCGTTCGACGTGCCCAAGAGGGCAGAGTTGCACATATGTGCACAACAGTTTGCCGCGCCAGTGGGTCACGATATCACGCGAGATCATGAAGCGCGGGAAAGCGCGGAGACGAAAAAGAGACGCCATCATACATACTCCCCCGTACCCCCTGGTCGTTTTCAATTTTCGAAAAACGGAAGGAAAAACAAACGCACGCAATACTCGCACGTCGTGCGTAGAGACTGCTGTCACCACCGTGCGCCAAATCCAGGCGTGCGCTACGTATGCCAGGCCTGAGTGCTTTCCCTCGAGAATGCATTGCGCCCAGATGCATCAGCCGGTCGCTGCAGACTGCTGTTGTTGCTGAAACGGAGCAACGCGTATGCATGGGGTCCCACAGAAAAAAAAAAAAAAAATGCAAGAAAAAGGAAGAAAAGTGTGCGCAAGCGCGCAGCACGTTGCACTCGGATGGGCCCCAACACATCATGATGTCGTTGAACAAGCTCAACCTACGAGTATCTTTTATATCCACCAACCTTCGAGGGCGCAGAGGAGACCGCAGCAATGGAGCAAGAAGCAAGCTGTATGCCGTACGTAGATAAGATAGAGATACAGTCCGATTTCCAAGGGTAAAACGCGGCCACTGCGCTTGATCTGTGTATGTGGGGGGGTATGGGCGGAGATGGCGTCTGCGAAATTGTGCGGTGGAACCAGACGCTGTTACGACGGTGCATCTGGATAGTACTCAATATCTGAAGGCGTTTAGGGAAACCCAGTTCAAGGGCGATGAAGATCGCAAACAAACAATCAAATTTTGTATTTCATTTTTTACAAGTTTGCTTTGTCCGGAAATGTAAGGAACGTTTAGATATTAAAATACATACATGAACAGTAATTATATATCCGGACAGACCTGTACTTTTTTCTTCTGCCGAATCGCATCGTTTTTTTTTTGTTTCATAAATTTTCAACAATACGTCAGCTGTGAGTACGACCAATTGAATGGTTGAAATTCTTGTACGAGCGTTCTGCGAAGTTTCTATTGGTGATCGAATCTTGACTTTTCCGCCCAAAAATCAAAATGAGTTTGATATTAGAATTTAGTTGTTCTAAAGATTTTGAATACGTAATGGCCGAGGACCACGAGGATCGAGGACCGACGCCCCGAAGGCCGCTGCTCGTTGCAAAACAGAAAAATATCCCAAGCGCAGCAGTGCTGGCAGTGCCTCTCTTTGTCTTTGTACCGCATAATCATCATCATATTGTGTGAAGATGTGTACAGCAGTACACATACATGTACATACCTGTCGGTATCATGCCAACAGGTATCCATGTACGAGTATGTATCCTGCATACGAGGTACCTGGTTCCTGGCAATACATGCATGCATGAATGAGTACAGCAGTATGCACTGTCTGTAATGATATGACCGGTATACTTCCTGACTTTATCTGTTCTACGAGTAGTCTGATGTGTTACATTGAAGCTATAGAATGGTTGAGAGATAATCATATAGGTACAAATCTTAATGGCACCATAAATATTATTCCTGTGTTCCCCTTGGTAGGCCAGATAGACAATAGCTCGTCCCCAATTCTTGGCTGGAATGGGCTCTAGGGGCAGAGGAGGACCTGGTCCCAGAGGCCGACATGCTGGCTGCGCATGACGACGTAACCACCAATTCACGGAAAGCCCAACAGAAGCTGGGCAAGCTGGTGAATCAGGGTCAGCACGCTGCCCACACTGCTTCGCTGGAGAAGCTCCCAGAGACGGCACGCCCCCCCGGACCAGGCGACCCGCTTGGGGGGTCCGAGGCCAAGGCTCGTTATAGGAGTCTACGGGGGGCAGGAGCCACGGCATGCCTTCGGGCGAGGCCAACGGATTCACTCCGTATCATACCCGCAGCAGAGTTCGTGGGCATGGGAAGGCGTTTCATTGGGATCGAGGAGCACGTGGCCGTGAGGTGCCCCTGCTGCAATGCAGTCGACGTGGGCACCCGCCACGCACGCATCTGTCCCAGAACAGGGGCGCAAGTCAACCAGCACCAGCCGCTCGTCCGCGCGATGTCCCGCACGTTGAAGCGTCTGGGCATTCAACATCAAGTGGAGAACGGCGAACCGTTCACCGTAGACCGAAATCTGCGGATGGATAGACATTGTAGTCAGGAGAGGAGGTCTCCGGGACGCTCCAAACAGAGAGTACAGGGAGAAGTCCATCCTGCTGGACGTCACCTATGCTGACCCTGAAACGCAAGTACACCTGCGAGGAGGCAGTGCTGATCACGATGGATCAGCTGCCTCTACCTCCGAGGCGCGCAAGCGCCAACACTACACTCGTCCAGGACATGTGTCCTTCGACAAACGGAGTCACAAACTTGCCACTTTAGCGGTGCAAAGCTATAGGCGTCTCGGGGTAGAAGGCAGCAATCTCATCGACCAGCTGGAAGCTAGTGTTTTGGGGGGGGGGGACGATGGGTCGATGGCTAGGAAAGTGGTGGTGAAAGAACGCCTGCGGCAAATCGTCTCGGTGACGACACAGGTCGCCATTTCGAGAAGGGTGTCGCACTTTAAACTCCAGCTCAGGGACCACCAGGAAGCCAGAAGGAGAAGGGGGGGGGTGACAGACCCACACCGATGGCGTGGAGATGGGGTTTGGATGCGGGTTAGGACTTAATAATAGAACGTAAAGAGTGCATATTGATAAGAAGGAGGAAGGTCAACAAATGGGGTATTGTGGATAAAGCTTAGCGGGAAGTAGACATAAAATTAAGTTAGGCTTTGCGCATAGGTTCCCTTTGTTTCAGTGGTTTTTTGCTTTCGGGAATGGTATGAGGGATCAACGTTTAAGCTCATGCTACACATTGTCAGATGGCAAGAATAATAACTATTATAGGCTTCGCAAGCCTATAAGAATGTTTTGAGCCATCAGAACATTCCACAATGTCGGAAATCCCGCAGACTACCCTATCAGAAATTCTCGTAAGCATATATGTTGCAGCGGGTTGTGAGCCAGAGGAGAACACTGTGATGCGTAAGCGACCGTCGTGGCCAGTGCTACGCGGAGGGTCCATCGTTATAACGGGGGTCAAGCCATACGAGGCTCCCCGCTTGAACGATGGAGGTTGAGGATGGGTTCCCCTCACAGGAACGCCATCACGTCAATGGAAAGCCGAATGCAGGCCAAAAGCTGGACTGCTGAAGCGGGCCTCGATGCCTGGTTTTTAATCAAAACCACCCCAAGTGAAGGATCAAAGTCAAACCCAATGTCTATTGTCCAGTGATATGTCCATCTGTCATGTGTCCACCTGTCTGTTGCCCGCTATGCGCTTGGCTTACTCTTAACCAATGCCCCCCCCGTCCCACATCGGACACCCGGGGTATTCGAGAGCTCTGGCACGAGAGCTATGGGTAGACTTTCGGGAGGCCATTCTATACCTCCATCGAACTCAACCAGCAATGAGTTGAGCCTTCTCTCGGGACTGGCCCGAGAAGCGGATGCTGCTGTAACATAAATGGATGGTCTAATCATAACATTCGCAACAGCGGAAAACCCGTAGGCTTAGAGGAATACATCTATCCGTTAGGCGGGCTTTTAGCTGTTAAATATTCGAAACAACCCGACTAGCGGGCCATTAGAAGAGAGAGAGAGCCCAAGAGCCGCGCTAGCAGGCTCTCGCATATCCCCTCCACTCTCTCTCACTCTCTCGTCCCTACCTAAGTCAACATCATCTGAGGTTAATCATATTAAACAAGAGGTCTCCTATATCGAAGAGAAGTTTGCTTCCAATGTCAGCAACGTTCCTGTTTCACATCCCTTTCATTATCTCGACACGTACATGGCAGTAGTCATCATGTGTTACAGCAGCGTCTGCCTCTCTGGCTAGTTCCGAGAGCAGACTCACGTCATTGCTGGTTGAGCTCGATGGAGATGATAGAGTTGCCTCTCGAACGCCTAGCCAAGCTCTCGTGCCAGAGCTCCCGAATACCCCGGGCGTCCGATGTTTGACGCGTAGTGCGTTGGTTAAGCGTAAGCCAAGCGCATAGCGGGCAACAGACAGGTGGACGCATGACAGATGGACAGATCACTGGACAATAGGCATTGGGTTTGACTTTGATCCTTCACTTGGGGGTGGTTTTAACCTAACCCCAGGTATTCCAACTTCGGCAGAAGCTCCGCTTTGGGCCTTCATTCGGCGTTCCATTGATGCGATGGCGTTCCGATACTGGGAACCCATCCTCAACCTCCATCATTCAAGCGGGGAGCTTCGTACAACTCGACCCCCGTTTTAACGATGGACCCTCCGCGTAGCACTGGCCACGACGTCACTTACGCATCACAGTATTAACCCCTGCAGCCAGCCCGCTGCAGCACCCTCCCTGCCCGAAGCAATACTATCGACGGTGCAAAACGGACATCCCGGTCACGGCCCAGTGACAGCGTGCTCGCCTTCCTCCTCCATCCCCGTCGTCGGTCGGGCGTTTGTAACACCCCCACTGTCCGATGTGTGGACTATCGTCGGCCCAGGGAGGGCTTCCCTGCTGTCAGGTGGCGCCTTGGTTCCTCGGCGCCCCCGTCACTGCAACACCCCCCCAGCCCGGCGCGTGTAAGCGTCGGTACCAAGCGGGCATTCCATGCGACGAACCGATATTCCCTTCCTCCTCGGCTACCCGTCGCTGCGATGCCCCCCCAGCCCGGCGCATGTGAGCGTCGGTGCCAAGCGGGCATCCCGGTTAGTGTCCGGTAACAGGGAGTGTGCCTTCCTCCTCCGTCCTACGCCGTCGGCCCGAAGCTTGGTGGTGTGGCGACGCGGATCTTGTGCGGTGGCGAAACGTACGTCCGTGCTGGCCCTGGCCTATTCCTGAGACAGTAGCACTCGATCAACCGACGCCTCGCACTCCCAAGCGTTCATTGTCCATTGTAGAACTCCGTCCGCGCGTCATGAAGCTATCTGCTCGGCTCTTGTTCTTGCTGCCCCCCCTGCGCCATCCAAGAAGAGCATTTCCACCGTCGCAACAGCTGTTTTGACGTTTATGACCCAACAGCCACATGTCACTCAAGCACAAAAACAAAGACGGGTCCTTTTCACAAGTCAGAACTCGAATAAGGCGCTCATCTTCGCCTACCCGTTCGACAATAGCATGACAGGTGCTTACCTTTCACCGTCGAAATGCTACCGCCGAATCTACTTGCAACACGCACGGGAGATGCTTACCTCAATTCCCGATCGGCGGCGATTGACAAAGTGCTCACCTCACGTTTCAACGGAATACCTCCGAGGTACTCTAGAAAGTTGCTATTGATAAATTGATTAACTCTGAAAATATACAGAACCCAAATCGCAACCAGGCCCGGGTTACCCTCGTGCAAGGCAATCTCAGCCAGTCCTCCGGAACTCACACCCGGACTCCCGATACTAAAGCTCCCAACAACCACAATTCAAGGTTGCCAGAATCCCAACACCCAGAAGACCCCCTGGCTCGCTGTTGATGGTGTTTTACAGGGTCGCGATTGATGCGGCCGACCCGACTGGTTCCCCGCGTCTCCGTGACGACCGGTTCTTCTACTGTCTTCGAGATGCTTGCTGTTTAGCTTGCCCTTCCGTCCCTGCGAGCATGTAGACCCTCCACGCGACGCTGGTTCGGACAGCCGTGGTGCATCTCAGTATCCTAGCGCCCGCCCCACTGCAACACCCCCCCTGCCCGACGTATATCTACCGTCGGCACAACGCGGGCATCCCGATCATAACCCGGTGACAGCGTGGGCGCTCTCTTCCTCGCCGTCCCGCCACTTTAACACCCCCCCAGCCCAGCGCACGTGCGCGCAAGTGCTACCGTCAAACCAACCTGCAACACCCGCGAGAGATGCTTACTTCATCTCTCGATCGGCAGCGGTTAACAAAGTGCTCACCTCACTTTTCAACTGATAATACAGCCGAGATACTCTACAGAGCAGCTTTGCAGGTCCTTCCACACTCTTCAGAGTCTCGACAGCAACCAGGCCCTGGTTACGGTCGGAAAAGTGAGTATCAGTCAGCCGTCCGGATATCATACTCGGACTGCAGATACTGGAGTTCCCGACAACCAGGATCCAGGTCACCAGACATTCGAGCTTTAGAAGACACCCGGGTCGCGTTTGATGGCGTTGTACAGGGTCGCGGTTGATGGTGTCGCGAAACCGACTAAGTCATTCGCTCTCCAGTGACGACCCGCTCTTCCACTGTCTTGTAAACTTGTTGTTCGACTCGTCCTCCCGTCTATGCGAGTTCGCCCTCAGTCGCGGAGTTTCGTGAGCCACGATAGGGGGGACAGAACGGTGTAATCGGGAGAACAGGGAGGGTTAAACATGCTCACAATGTTTTCCCGTCATCTTCATGCATTGTCCTCGCGAACCTGTCCATATTTGTTCTAATAAAACAATCTCAAGTTTTTCACGCCGCGACTGAGTACCTTTTCGGTTCCACGACCACTCGCAGGTGCTCCGTGCACAGCGACGAGGATCTGTCATTACCCAAATAATGTAACACCTTATTCATACACCAGCAATACTGGTTGTCGTTATGTATGCCGGATGGAAGCGATCAGAACCCTCTGAAACATACGAGCAACCAACCTGTATTTCGTGTTCTATTGGATCATCCTGTTCTGCTGCTGGCAACGGGCAGTATCCCAAAGGACTTCTCGTTCCATCATGTTGGCGTTATTTATACAACCGAAACCCCTGCCACGGACCTTCGTCGGTAAGCACGCACTTATACACGATAGTAATGGCCGATGGCAAATAATGTTGTTACAGCTCTTCCGTACACGTACTGACGATAACAGCGGACCCAAATACGCAGCCGAATAATCTGCACCATACTGACTGTTGGCCAAACCGTGTCCTTCACGTCAACGTTTCGCTGAAGCATAGCCAGTGATTTACGGTCAGTCATGTGACTTACCCCAGACAGCTTCATCCAACGCTATACTGTAACTATTGGTACAGGTCGGTATCTTAAGTGTGATGAGTACACATGACTGCCTATGTTACGTCAAATGACATGCATCGCTCAATCGTCGATGGTGATACATTCGCGTTATGGCCGTAGAAGCCCGGAAAAAGGGAGAAGCTCAAGGAAACTGGCTCCCTTGACTGCTGGTGTTCTCTGCAATACCGAATGTATTTGAATGTCAGAATGCATTTGGTCATCTGGTCGTGAGGTATCGCTTGAGCCGCTGCTGCAGCGACCGTGGTGGTACATTGATATCATGGTCGCAGGATTCCGGACAAAGAGAGGCCTACGAGCAAGGAAAGTGGCTCGCTTGGTTGCGGGTGTTTATGACAATCCGAACGTATTATAATAAGATTACCTTTGCTGTTGAGGTATGCATGCATTGCTTGGTTGGTGAATTACCAGGCGTGCATGCGATCCCAAAACAGCGCGCAGGCTAATTACGAACAACCAACATGCATACAGACGCGACGAACAACAGAGGGACAGAGAACGGGCAGCGAACGTGCCTGCATGCGGTTCGAGACCAAACCCAGTAGAGCTGTATTCGGATACGAGTCGATTCATAAACGCACCACCCAGTGGCCCAGCGCCCTCTGTTTCTCCGTGTATCTGACGAACCTGACCACCGACTCACGTAGAGGCTTGACCAAAACGAGAGACAGGCTACAAGCACGTAGAGGCCTAACCAAAAAGATAGACAGGCTACAAGCCTATTTCTGGCGCTGGCACGATTCGGGTGAAGTCACTCTGCCCCCGCCCCAGACAGGCTACAAGCCTATTTATGGCGCTGCGGGTGTAGCCCCTCTGCCTCCCCCCCCCCCTTGCCTGACGATCAAATAGTTGCGTCGTCTTGGCAAAACGGCAGAGTGCGCCATTACTAAGTACAGATCATTATCCCACCTTGGAAATAAGGCGAATCGCCAGGACTTGCTCTCTATTTTTTATGCCACACCCAGGTTGCTTTTGTGGTTGTGATGTTTGTATACATATTACATCACGGCACATTTTTAATGCGAGTACTATGTGCCATACCCGGAACTTACATCTTACTTTGGGCAACGCGGGACTAGCGCCACGGGCGGAGCCGTCGCCGTACCGCTAGTACATATAAAACCCCCAAGTACACGCGATCGTCGCTCCTTTTTTATTGGGCAGCGGCCAAAAACAGGTACACCTGGTCCGTTCGGGGCCAAAAACAGGTACATACTAAAATCAAGTTTAAAACGCACCCCACGAACCTGCCGTTCCTTGCAACGCAAAGTAGAGTTTATTCACGTTCTTCGTGCTCGCCCGGTGGCTACGTATACGAATAGCTGCTATTAATAGTATGAGGAACGAACGCCTGCTGCTGTATTCTCCCTTCTCAGCTTGCGACACCCCTGGTATTCCAGGTCAACCACAATCCCAAAGGGGAGCCTTCTATGTCGTATTATTTCGGCGGAGGTGTGCAGGCAGATACTATGTGTGTCGCTCGAGTGGCGTGTGGTGCGAGGTACGAAGGGAGGAGGGGGTCTCCGCGTACGTCGGCATTTGTATAGGAGGCATAGATAGGGTGGAACTATGAAAGGGCTTAAAAACGACAAAAAAAAAGGTGAAAGTCAAGCAGAGTAGACAAAACCAGGTATACCTGGGCTTTAAAGAGGCAAAAACAGGTACAACGAGTTTTGGACCAATGGCAGGGCACGAACAGTGCGTTTTTTACTTGAGTTTAAGTATGTACCTGTTTTTGGCCGCAAACGGACCAGGTATACCTTGTTTTGGCCGCTGCCCTTTTTTATTTATTTTCGCTTTCTCTGTTCATACTTTCTCTTTCACGCAGCTGGACTGCCAGCAGGGTAGGTCGTGCCTGTTGTATATGTCATAGTCTGCTTTGCTGACTGCATTGCAATGTAGTATCTCTGCGTCATAGTGTTGTGACCACATAATAACTGGTATATATATCATATATTAATATGATGAAGAATCGGCACGTACCCTGGGTGCGTTGGATGTCGACGGGCCGAAAGGACGGTAATGAGTGTGAATGAAGAACACACACACCCCTCCCGTATTGCTGTGGTAGGTACATACCGCGTTGCAGAGTATTCTGCGCTGCAAATCAAGATACTGCTGGTTTCCGTTTCCATGTTTAGCGGCTATTACTGCACTGAGAAGGCCGCTGGGCAGTCGATATCGACGGTCTGATTACCGCTAAATGGCATTATGTTCCTTCTGTGTCAGTCGGTGGTACCGCTTCATTTATGATGACTATGTAATCAAGACGATTTGCACCTGAACAGCAGAATGATGGCGAATGTGCGTGTCCTCCAAACTCAACGATACTCGTATTACGGGGGACCGTAGTAAATAGGACCAAATATTGTTAGTATAAATAGGTTAATATGTGGGTTTTTGTTTATACCGTAGGTCCTATTTACTATGCTCCCCCGTAATAGTGTGTGTACGAAGTATTCCATTTTCTGTATATAAGAGTATTCGTATCTATCTGTCGTCTGCTTTCCTTGCTTTCGTGATCACACTCACTCTGTACTTCTGTATTGTTGTACATATGAGTATTATATACCAAGGTATGTGTATATATATGCCGTGTCAACAAGCAGCAGGAAACAATAATAGCGGGAAGCGGGAAGAGGCTTCGTACGGAGTACAGTACAGGACACGTAATAAGAAACAGGCTAATAAGAAAGCCAGGCTGAGATTCAGGAGTAAAATAAGAATTTCGGGAGTCGTTATCTTGAAAATTGTGTAGAAATCACCCTATCTCAAATAAGAAATCCAGCCTGGGTCAGATCTCCTGTTTCTTATTAGGTGTCCTGTACTACTGTACCCTCATACCAGTACCATTTTGAGAAGAGGTCTATTAATAGCACGATGTGAAGAATACACCAGCCAGATACCTCCTGTGCCATGGCAAGAGTACTTATGGCGCCCCCTCCGTTGCCAGCTTTAAAGCCTCAACCATCCTCGAGGAACCGCTTGCACACGGCGGCACGGAGTTCCTTTGCTGTACGTACATACATATATACATATACGAGTAATACTATAATATAAACAAACTGCAGTCAATTGTGCTGTGTACTCGCGCGTATCATATTATTAAGGTCATTAGCCAAAACTAGGTATACCTACGCACTTTGAGCCATTTATAGGTACAATGCGTAATGCACACCGGAAAAGGCTTACTGGCCCGCCTGATAATGGGCCTGCGCTCCATTGTACCTATAAATGGCTCAAAGTGCGCAGGTACACCTATTATCGGCTACTCAGTTTGCGTATCACCTATTTTTGGCTTCCACTGTACCTATAAATGGCTCAAACGGTCACTTTTTTGCAACTGAAATATAGACAGACGGCCACACCAGATGCCGGAACTGTCAACCAGCCGACCGTACCATTTTTTTCACCCACGTTTGCTATGGAATGTTGTTCCGGACCGCGCCAACGGCTGTGTAACTCAGACCCCCTTAACCGTATGGTATTACTCTGTACACGTATGTAATACCAAAGTTGCTCCTACTATATACTGCCCTACAGTATGTGTATTGTGCTTTCAGCATAATGGCATGGAAACATTCGCCATTGCTGTTTCTCCGCATCGCGATCACACCCACTAAAGGAACGTGTCCCAAACGACTAATATCACCTCTGGTTGACAGGTACGGTCGGCTGGTTGACAGCCCCGGCATCTGGTGTGGCCGTCTGTCTATATTTCAGTTGCAAAAAAGTGATCGTTCGAGCCATTTATAGGTACAGCTTAAGCCAAAAATAGGTGATACGTAAAACTATTAGCCGATAATAGGTGTACCTACGCACTTTGAGCCATTTGTAGGTGCAATGGAGCGCAGGCCCAATATCAGGCGGGCCTGGAAGCCGTTTCCGGTGTACATTACGCAGTGTACCTATAAAAGGCTCAATGTGCGTAGGTATACCTACTTTTGGCTAATGCCCTACTATTAATAATAACATGTGCCAATGAAACGATACAATTCGTTCGATATTTGCATTAACCCTTTTATTACTTTCAACAAGTAGTAAGCAGATTGGCAGTGCATATTAATCAATGTACGTATAGTCCGTCCGGCTCCAAATATCCGAAATTCCCCCATCACCAAGGAACACTTATCTCGGGTATGGGTAGGTTGTTGAAAAAAACAGAGATGCCCTTAAGGGGCCCCTTCGGTCATGATGAAACACGAGTCTTCCATCGTTGAAAAATATATATTTTTCGTTTTTTTTACAGCAGCAATACTAATTCTGGTATAATAACACCATATCAGTACTCCTTACGGAAAACGGCATAGCTCCAGTTCTAATGCTCAGTATTTCGCCCAAAGAACAGTTGCAAAGAGCCTAGACCATGGTCAACATTTGTGTCTCGGGAGGCATATCGATCAGACGCCTTGGTCGTCACGAAAAGTGCCTCTAAAGATGAACTTTTCGTCTAGACTCTTTGCAACTACTCTTTGGGCGAAATACTGAGCATTAGAACTGGAGCTATGCCGTTTTCCGTAAGGAGTACTGATATGGTGTTATTATACCAGAAATAGTATTGCTGCTGTGAAAAAACGAAAACAATATATTTTTCAACGATGGAAGACTCGTGTTTCATCATGACCGAAGGGGCCCCTTAAAACGGCCCTCTAGAGACGGAGACAATAACACGTCGATTTTTTTTAACTCGTATTATTATTTAGCCTGATGTTTGCAAAAAACGTGAATTTCTGGTCCAATTATGTGGATTGTAATGTTGCCACACAATATTTAGACTGCGTGTTTAGCTAGCTCGTCACATTTGCGCCCGGGCTTTTTTTCTGTTTGAAAAAAATCGATAAACTGACGGAGATATCGGCAAAAATGCGGATTTTGGAGGTCGTTATGTTCAAGTTTACATTAAATAATTGTGGGTGAGACGAGGGTGGTCGAAAAAATATGTTTCGACACCTCACGTCGAATTGTTCAACTTTGACCTTTTGACAGGGGGGGGGGGGGGAACCATTTTTCGGCGTTACGGGAAATGATCGGTGAACGGGTCGGTAATAGGTCGGGAATAGGTCGGGAACCGAGTCAGGAATACAGTCGGGAAACGCAGTCGGGAAACGCAGTCGGGCAGCGCAGTCGGGAATGGTTGGGAACACGGTCGGGAACACAGGCGCGACATAAACTGAAAGAGCATTAAATGAAGAGATATGATGCGAAGCGGCCGCTAGGCGCGAGCATCAATAGATGCTCTTCCTAATGGGTTGGGTACGTGCCCGTGGGGGTGTACCCCCCTGGTCGCGAACGGACACAAACGGACAAAAAACAGTTCTGAAAGCTGCCGCAGCGTGGCTTTATTTAAGCTTAAGGTGACGGTGGTTCCCTCAGCGAAGACTCCCGGTTTTGTATAGAAGCGGCGTGCTTATTTAGACCGGTCTATTCGCAATTATCTTCTGTTTGTTTTGGGAGATTTGGTGTACCGTGAAAATCGAACTATTTTTTAAAAACAACTAAACAAAAGACCGATGTGATTATGCACCAGTTCCCAGCAGCACGACACACACGGTGCCGTCACCCCAGCAATCCTCTTGATCCTGGCCGACGGTCAGTCGCAAGCGGCCAAGCGGTCAAAGGCCGAGGGTGGTCCATCGGCTTCCCTCTCGGGCGGTGCTTCCTCTCCCGCAGCGGGAAGAAGAGTAGTAGACGAGATGCTTCCCGACAGGGTGTGGAAAAAAGCCCCAAGGAAAGCCGAGGGACACATGAAGCCTTTTTGAGAAGATGGAAAGCATGGTGCCGCTGTCCAGCGACGATGAGAGCCCTGACGGTTGCAGCGGAGCGTGTTGTACGAGCGGTGGTATCCTCTTTGTGCGTGTGTACTGTCCAGGTAGGTACCGCTGCCGAGTGCGTCAAAATATAAATTCTACGTACGGTTTTGAGGCCTGGTTTGGCTTTGTGTTTAGCTCTTTTGGTACCTTCTACGTACGTACACATCCTTCCGGATACTCGTACGCTTTGAACATCAAAAGTTACATTATTATTCAGAGTACAAGTTAGTACGTAGTAGTACCAAATATATTGTAACCTCATACCTGGCTATATATAGGTATGTATGTACGTACGTACATATGTATACATATGTACATATATAGATGATGTGTCTTCGTTTTTTCCTGTATACGACCAGATGTTTATGTATACATATTATACTTCGTACGATACCTCGTACAGCAGCAGGAGTTGTATATATGAGTACGCATATTATCAATAGTATATAACAGGTATAGTATATACCAGGTATACAAGGCTTGCTGGGAAAATCAGGTAGCGGGAGACACGGAAAACTAACGAACATAGAAAAGGCATACTGCGATCAATAATGCACAGACAGGTAAGGTCGTCCAGTGAATACTAATAATCACCCTCTTGGAAAATGCATACATTAAAAAGCCTTCATACAAAAAACGATCTCCCCCGCGTAAATATCGAGTGCACCCTCCCTCCCCCCTCACCCCCCTCACCCCCCCACCCCCCCGATACCTTCACCATTCATAGAACAACGAGGCACACGAACAACGGAACGAAGAGTCGATCACAGACAACTGATGAAAAACTCTTGACACTATAAGTACTACTGTAGTGTTAAACTTGTACGTGAATCTATTTTGTTTTTGGGGTGGGCACTCTACCTAATGTTCATGTATATGTACAGCAGAGCGCTGTATGAAGGGCTCTCCCCGCAGAATCCTGACTGCGCAATATTACTGGGGACCATAGTTAACAGGACCTATGGTGTGCTCAAAAAAACTACATATTTACCTGTTTTTACACACAATATGTGGTCCTATTTACTACGAGTATGGTCCTCCGGAATAGTTGGATTTTCGGAAATTTACGATGCAAAATAATGAGTAGATGCCCCCCTGCGGCTGTGTTGCATACACTTGCAGGACCCGCCCCCCATTGCCCACACGAGTGCGACTAGAAACTTGTTACACCCCCGCGCAATATATCCTCCCTCGACACCCTTCCGGGTCCCCGCGTACAGGGTGCTTAGCCGCCAGGAGGAGYAGATCAACGGACGCGATAACTTGCCTATGTTCTTGCGCGCACGGTTCGGAACAACCTGCAGTACCAGGCGGCGTAGGGGATTGGGTGTACGGGGGGCGGCAACCTGTTCCTGAGTGAAGCGCATAGCAGCGGCAAATATTGATTCATGGCATGCTTTGCTTTGTGTCGACAAGTAAGCCTGTACAAAAGGCGTTGCTTTAGTGTAGAAAAAAAGCTTGTCGGAACTTCGTTTGCTATGATCGAACTTGCTTTTTTACAGGCCGTGGGCAATCTTTCGTCGTCAAGATAGTTTGCCGAATGTGTCGAACCCGCTGAGGACCGCAGCGCGAAAAAAGTGTTTTTCGACTTGTTTTCGGGGTGGACAGGACTATACATACTAATGCCGGTATGAATTTCTCGGTTTTCACGTGCGAAAGCACATTTTTCATGTCGAATCTAATTTTGCAGAATCATTTTGTTTTTCGTCGCACGGTTTGGAATGACGTCTACAATATAGGGTCCGAGATTCGCCTAGACGCCAGCTATATTTCGTCTTCAAGGTAGTTTGCCGAATGTGTCGAACTAACGGATAACAGCAGCGCCGAAAACAGTGTAATGGCCTGTTTTTTGTCTGGGTGGGCAAGACTATACATACTGAAGCCGGAACTGTCCGTACGTACAAACAAGCAGCATGTTCGTGGATTCCACTAAATGTCAGCTATCTTTCTGCAGCGAGTTGCTTTCACTAATATACTAAACCTAAGGAGAACAGCAGAGCCAAAGATAGTGCATTGGCACCTTTTTTCGGCGTCGTACCAGGCTATGCATACTAATTTCAGTATACTATTTCGGATTTCCTGAGCGGAAAATATCAATTTTACGTGAAAGCTAGGTTCGCCGTATTGCAATTATCCGACACGCAACGTCAGCGACTTAGAGAAAACCACATGTCCCCAGATTCGTCTAAATGTAAGCTATCTTCCTGTAGCGATTCGTTGCCTAACATACTAATCCTAGGGAGAACAGCAGAGCCAACGATAGTGCATAGGCACCTTTTCTCGGTGTTGTAACAGGCTATGCATACTAATTTCAGTATACTATTTCGAATTTCTTGAGTGGAAACTATCAATTTTACGTGAAAGCTAGGTTTGCCGTTTTGCAATTATCCGACACGCAACGTCAGCGACTTAGAGAAAACCACATGTCCCCAGATTTGTCTAAATGTAAGCTATCTTCCTGCAGCGAGTTTCGTTGCCTAATATACCAAACGTAGGGAGAACAGCAGAGCCAAGGATAGTGTATTGGCACATTTTCTCGGTGTTGTACGAGGCTATGCATACTAATTTCAGTACACTATTTCGGATTTCTTGAGCGGAAAAGGTCAATTTTAAGTGAATGCTAGGTTTGCGGTATTGCAATTATCCGACAGCTCAGCGGTGGTGGTGGGATACGACTTCGAACAAACCACATGTCCCTAGATTCGTCTAAATGTAAGCTATCTTCCTGCAGCGAGTTTCGTTGCCCCATATACTAAACCTAGGGAGAACAGCAGAGCCAAAGATAGTGCATTGGCACCTTTTCTCGGTGTGGTACGAGGCTATGTATACTAATTTCAGTACACTATTTCGGATTTCTGTGCGGAAGAGGTCAATTTTACGTGAAAGCTAGGTTTGCGGTATCGCAATTATGAACCCCGCTGCGTCACGAATTACGCAAGCTTAGTATGTTCCCGTATTCGTCTAGACGTCAGCTATCTTTCTTCCCCAAAGTCTGTCGCCGAAGCGGTACAACTCACGGAGAAGAACGCCTTCCAAAACACTGCCTTTTGCGTGGGGAGGTCCGGCTACCCGAGCCTGCGCGAAGAAGCCTCAAACACAATCGAACACCAAAATCAGGGCTTCTACTGCTGTGCATGCCATCGCGCCCCAGTTTCGCAGCAGGTGGCCGTGCAGAGCCCTTTGCTGCGATATTGTTCAAAGTCGCCGGTGGAAGGCACGTGTAGAGGCGTTTGCGGGGAGGGACATGTACACGAGGCGTCTCGTACCTCCGGCGGGCTGGTAAGGGGCTTATTTTGACCCAAATAACAATATTCTGTACCCAAAAAGTGCTTGTACGTGACCGAATGGAGGTTTGCGGGCAGCCGATCAGCTTCCCACAAGGCAACGGTGCCTTGAACACCCTAACCTGTGAGTGGGACTCTAGCTAGGGCGCCCAGCCCCTAATGGTGTCTCTATCGTGCAGGGCCCTAAGCCCCGACATGGGTCGGTCGGGCCCAAAAATGAAAGCTATCCGGTTCTCAACACATAGCGCACCAAAAACAGCCAAACTTCAGCAGGCGCCTTGATTTGAGTAGTTGGTATTCCCCTCACCTTGTGGAGTCGCCATGGTGCCGCAGGCTCACGCCGTGCTGACCGCCCAAATAAGCCACCTTGCGATAGCCATACCTCTGCCTCGATTTCTTTTTTATATCACGTACGTGCCAGCCTTTCATTGGGCGGAAAGTTGACAGTCCCGAAAACGAAACCGTCAAAAACATATATARATTTTGGGTCGAAAAATTGAAAGCGGGACCCAGGGGATGGTCGACAGCCACCGCGGCCTTAATAGGAAATTGTCCCTCCAACTCGTCTGCACTTCGTTCGCTTTGCTTTTTTTTGGCGCGCGACGCGTACACTCAACCGATTCAGACACGCTCGGGACTGATAGAGGCCCGCTATTTGTGCCGACCGTCCTGTGCTGCTCGTGTCGAAAGCGGTGCCGAGATCGCAGAGCTAGGCCATAGTGACTGCCCTAAACTGTTGCCAGTGCCAAATTGTGTCACTGGGATTTCTCGGCAGTAGAGCAAACTAGCAGTAGTATATAGCAACGATGTATCACCACCGGCAACTCTCAAGCAAATATGTCGGGAGACATGTCAAGCAAGGCAAAACATGCGCTGTCAAGGGTGTAGGGTGGAGTGTTCCACACTAAAAACTAGTTGTTTGGTGACAGTCACGGCATGTCAAGGCTGTCAAGGGTTGAAAGTGAAGACCACATTTCTCGGCAGTAGAGCAACAACGGTGATGATCGGACGAGAAGAGGAAGACCATCATCGCACACAACTAAAAAAGCAACCAGCACACACACCACCATCACCAGCAAACACCACAACGACGACCATCACCACCACCGCCACCACCCCTGCCCCACGAGCCGCAGGAGCACCAGAAGTTGTTGTTGCTCGTAGTGGCTGGTGGTGGTTGGTGGTGGCTTCGTCCCGTGGTTTGGTGGCAGGCAGGTAGGTGGTGATGGTGATGATCGATCGTGATTGTTGTGTCGAACAGGAGGAAGACCATCATCGCACACAACTAAAAAAGCAACCAGCACACACACCACCATCACCAGCAAACACCACAACGACGACCATCACCACCACCGCCACCACCCCTGCCCCACGAGGCCCGGCAGAGCACGAGCGGGGGGCCGTAGTGGCGCGGCGTCCGGCAGGAGGATGAGGAATCGAGGGCGGAGCGAACGGACAGTAACAAACAAAGAGGAAGACAGTCATCGCACCACAACAAAACAAACCAGCACACACACCACCATGTCACCAGGCAAACCACCCACAACGGACGACCAATCACCACGCACCGGCCACCACCCCGCCCCACGGACCGCAAACCACCAGAAGGCGGGCACGTACCAAAGGCAGGCCGGTCCCGCCGTACGCGCCGACAACACGCAAGGCCACCCAATACGCGCCCTGCATACCACAGACCAGACACCAATAAAAACAGCAAAGAACCAGGCAATCCGATGTAGTGCCCATTCCCCGTACGGTGTCAGTTGTTTCCTTGTTGGTGCTAGTCGTTGCCTTCTCGTCTCCTCCCCCTCGCCTTGTTGGCGACTCATGGGAGGTCTCTGACGTTGGCTTCGTTCACAGCACCTGGTTTACGTTCGATTGCCTTTCATTGCGTTTTTCTGTTTCCGGCTTCTTAGCCTAGCAACTTAGAGGTGTGGGAGGGTTTTTTAGGAGATGCATCTCCGACTCATGTTTTAATTCGTGGAACTGGGATTTCCCCCTTTTCCCCATATTTTTGCATATACGGCTCATCAGGGTGGGCTAGTGTAATAGTATCGGCTAGGAATGCCAGTAATTACCTCTGTATAGGTAATTGGTCCGTTTTCGTATAGCTTGGATGGCATTCGTATTCGGTATTCGGGGTATTTATAATGTCTTAGGGCCATACTTGAAGCCCATCCCGAGGCAGGTGTCATCTGGCTCGGGGTTTAATAAAACTTCTTCTCTTCTACGCTTGACTCTACGGAAAGTGAGTAACACCAAGGATGNCCGTACCGTACCGTACCGCCAAAAATCGGTTCCCGTCCCGTCCCGTACCGCCAAAGAATCGTGTCTTCCCGTCCAATCCCGTCAACCAAATGGTTTCCCACCTTCCCGTCCCATTCCCGTCCCACGGTAAACAGACGGGAACATTTTCCCATACCGCCCCTCGGGAAGACCCAAAAAAAATCCGCCTGCGGTGGGCAAAACGATCCCATCCCGTACCGCGCGTACCCCTGGTAAATACCTGCTGGTATCAGGTATAAGAATCGTATTGGTAGTACTTGGAAGGCGGTATCTTAGATGGGAACCAGGGGTTCCCAGGTATTATCTACCCCCGCCTTTCAGTCTTGATCGTGGGAAAAGGACTAAAACTGCTCTTCTTATATCTCTAAGCAAACAACACACGTGAGTACCAACGAGTACCCGTTATATAGGCTGACCTGGCTACGGATACTCTGTGTCCTTACCCTAACCTTATTACACTTGGCGTTTCTTTCGGCAGGACCTGTCTTGTTTTTGGGGAAGGTTGTTTCTTTCGTAGCCGTTTGGTTTTTGCATCTAGTTGAGCTTGTGTTTGCTCCGACCGTCCATCCCCGATGTCGACTCAAGAACGAGGAGGGTCTGCTCGTCTTCGCGGCGGCCAAGATTAGGACCCTGAACCCCAGGGCCCCTTGCTAGGCCACCATTTACGAAGCGCCGATGAGGATCAAGCGCCAAGTACAACAGACCAACCTGAGGACCGGATGACTCGACCAGACGCGAGAGCTGCGGCTCCGCCACGAACACTGGACGTGGCTGAACAACCTACAAGACAGGCCTCTGAGCCACGACCTCCTTTCTCTTTAGGAGAGCAAGTCGAGCCCCTCACGCCCCCGGCCATGGCTCCTTCTTATTCAGCTGAGGTTGTTCTACCTCTGAAGACCTCGGACGCCTGGAAGCCTCTCGATGACGCTCGGCTCCCCAAGGCGAAGAACGATCCTCCATTCCACCAAACGGCCGATTTAGACCCTCTGCCTCGAGACGAGCTGCCCCAGGCCCCTTCCGCCTCTGACTCTACGATACCTGCCAAGCAGAATTCGAGCAGACTGCGCCACCAACTTCCAGTTCTTCCTGGCTCTGGGCAAGACACGGGGCTGGCTGATGCCCAGCCGAGTACTGATGGTACTCGTACGAGGCTAGAGAGCGATACTGCTGTAAGCAGATTTTTTTTTCCTGGTATTTTTCCTCGTCGCTCAACTGCTGAAGTTCGGCCTCTCAAGACCTGGAAGACCGAGCCTCCTTTCCGCCCAACGGCCGACTTGGACCCTTGTAGGGCCCCGCCTCTCGACGCGCTGCACCAGGCCGCCCCAGCTTCCCAGCCCGCCTCCGCCTCTGACTCTACGATACCTGCCGAGCAGTATTCGAGCAGACTGCGCCACCTACCTCCAGTTCTACCTGGTTCTGAGCAAGACACGGTCTAGCTGCTGCACAGCCGAGTATCACTGGTACTCGTACGAGCCTAGAGAGCAGAAATGCTGTTCAAGATTTTTTCCCGCGCCCCGCCTGATAGATGGTACACTGGATTTCAGTATGGACGCTGCTTCTTTCACCGCTGACACCTCGAGCTTCGATGCTTATGAGATTTTCCACAAAGCCGTTCGTGAGCGGGATTCTTTTAATAGTGATTTCAGTACCGTACGCCAACAAGGCCGAACAGCCGTTGCTGTTGGTGCAGGTACGGAGGCTGAAGGCGTAACTCCTCCCCCTTTGACCCCAGCTCGTACCCCCAGTGCCCGTAGTGCCCGCCGCATGGCACGAGAGGCGTCGAACGCTGCTGTACAAGCTCTTACTGCACACTCTGCTGCAGAAAATTCGGATGCACTCTCTGCTGTACAAGATTTTGCCGCACTTTCTGCTGCTGCGTCTATTGCACCTGCTCCTGCTGTACCAGCTTCAGCTGTTGTGGACAGCAGTGGTGTACAAGCTCCTGCTGTGGTGGCTACTGCTGATACTTCCTTCTATGATGTTTATGACTCAGAAGCCACCTTGCCGCCCTGTACTGCCAGTACCGCGCCTGACATTTTTCCTCGCCCTCCATTGCGTACTCCGGCCGCCCGAGCTGCCCCCATGTACCACGCCCTCCGGCACGTCCTTGCCGGCGCGGTGCAGCAGCTACAGCAGCATGCACTCCAGTCGACCTCGCCCGGTGCGGCACAACAGCTGCAGAAGCCACAGCAGCTGCAGACCCTCTGGCTGGCCTTGCTAGGAGTGCCCCGCCAGCTGCAGCAACAGCGACAACAGAAGCAGGCCCATCAGCAGCCCTCGACAGGCGTGGAGCTCCAGCAGCCGGCCGACGTGCAGCAGTCACCGTCACCACCCCCGCTCGTGTTGCGAGCTGTTCATCGGACTACGTGACCCCGCGCTCGCCGCCGCTGAGCGCCGGCTCGTAGGAGCCGCTTACGCCTGTGCCGTGGCCCATGCCGCGTACGCCGTTTGCTCTGTGATGTGTCGTTGACCGCGCATGGGACACTCGCCGTAGGAGAGGACACTCGGCGCCCAGTTCGCGAAGAGCGCTGCATCGGCGGGCCATCACGAGGCCCAACGACGGGGAACATCTTGCAACTCTACGCGCGGTATGGAGTGGAGGACAGAGTTCTTTCAGCGGCAGAGGCTTCCGCTCGGCATTGACCACGCCGACTTCACGATTATCTGGACCACTGGCAGGCAAGACGTTTCCCTTTTTGGTGGACGTTACCTCTTTCGCTGGTCGTCTTGAGCACTTTTATTTTTAATCGTGCCATCGTACGTGTTCAAGTACCGCGCGCAACCGTTGTTTTCAACCGTTGTAGCCGCGAGCGCTGTGGCCTTTTCTGCGGAAACCGCCCGCCTCGCCGCAGTATAGCGCGCGTTCGTAAAACTGGTTTGCGTACGTATAATCGAGCTCTGCTCTTCAGGTATGCCCTCCCCTACTTTGGTGGTAGGCTGAGACCATCCACTTTTATTTTTAATGGTGCCATTGTACCTGTTCAAGTACCGCGCGCAACCGTTGTTTTCAACCGTTGTAGCCGCGAGCGCTGTGGCCGTTTCTGCGGAAACTGCCCGCCTCGCCGCAATATAGCGCGCGTCCGTAAAACTGGATTTTCGTACGTAGAATCGAGCTCTGCTCTTCAGGTATGCTCTCCCCTACTTTGGTGGTAGGCTGAGACCATCCCTCCGCAAAATCTTCATAGGTGCTATATATTACGCACCACTGTTTCTTCTTCGCTGTTTTCAATCGAACCGGCCGGTGATGCACGGCAGCGCCCTCGTTCGAGTTTCAAACGATTGGTTTTTGTTCGGTATCTGCGACGAGCGTGGCTCCTTGGGTTTTATCTCCTCTACGTGGGCCGTAGGCTGAGATCACCCCCCCTCGCAAAGTCTTCTTACGTGCAAGCACCACCACTGACCTCCCTCGCGTTTGGACGCATCTTTTTTTCTCCACTGGTTCACAGGCCTCGCGAGCCTTGGTTGGAGAAACCCCTGGATCGGAGAATCTTGCAGCGCCTGTGGAGCGGTCCTCCTTAACTGTGGCGACGCAGTAACAGCTTTTGGGAAGTTGCTGTCTTTCGGCGAAGCGAGTGTTGTGGCACCTTTTGTTTTCCCCGCATTCCTTCGGGTTTTTCGTGGGATGGTGTCGGAATAACGGGTACTGCGCGCCAAGTGGCTTTGCTCCCCGTGTGCACCCCCCATTTTCCAACTGATTTCGGGAATTTTGCGTGAGATGATACCCCTGCAGGGGGGATGGACTTTGAACTTTCGGCGCCAGGTGTCGCACTAGTACTACTTGTTATACACATCGGTGGGTGTACCCCTTTTTCCTCCTGCCTTCGGGCATTTCGAGTGATATTTTAGGTGGTGATACGGAGTGGGCATCTCTTACCCGTGCTAGTACTACAGGCAGTACGCGCCGGTGTGGACGGGGTCTGGGCTAAGACCCACGTTTTAATCTGGAACTTTGGCTTGAGATCAGAACCGTTTGTAACGGTTGGCACCATATGTCTCGCTTTCGGTGTGCTTTGGGAATAATAAAATACCGGCCTTCAATGGCGTTTTTTTTTATTTCGCCCTTCCTGTTTCTTCGACGGGTACGCGGTCAGCCGCCCCGTCGGGCCTCGGCTCGCCTCTAAGGGGCGTGGCCAGGCCCGTACGCCTTCCCTGTCGCCTGGATGGCAGACGGGATCGTGAAATTATCATGTGCGCTGCTCGGGCCGCTCGCGTGGGCAACAAACACCAAGGCCAAGGTCAGCACAATCGACATATCGACGACTACAACAAACACGAAACAAGGTAACCCGTTGTCTGGATCTGGCCACGATGGTGATGCCCCGTCCTCGCCCGCCTCTTCTGCCGTTGCCTCCGCCTTCGGTGTTCGCTGCGACGCCAGCGCTGCCAAAATAATTATATACTTCGTATATAACTTTTGTTTTTCAACACACAAGCATTGTGTTCACAAGATGCTCGTGTTCCCGGCTCGTCCAGCGCTCAGCGCCGACCTGCCTCGAATGCTGCCTCGCCTGTTGGCCTTTCGCCCAGCACGTCGTCCCGTATATCCGGTCGACGCAGCGACACAGCCACACTTGTAGGCCAGCACGTCGTCCCGTATATCCGGTCGACGCAGCGCACAGCCACACTTGTAGGCCAGCACGTCGTCCCGTATATCCGGTCGACGCAGCGACACAGCCACACTTGCTTCTGCGGCGAGCCCATGGGCTCCCCCTCCGCCTATTACAAAGTTTCATGGCACTATGCCCGCGACGGGAGCCTGCGCCTCGAGCGCCGCCCCCATCAGCCCGGGTGCGTGAGACCGCTAATTAAGCGCCGTTCCGTCATTGACGGGAGCCTGCGCCTTGCGCGCCGCTCCCCTCAGTCAGGGCACGGGCGACTGCGCATTTAGCACCGCTCTGCCAGCGACGAGCCTGCGCCTCGAGCGCCGCTCCCCTCAGCCAGGACACGGAAGACCGCGCATTAGCGTCGCTTCGCCAGCGATGGGAGCCCGCGCTTCGAGCGCCGCTCCCCTCAGCCCTTGGCACGAGAGCCTGAGTTTTAGACTCCGCTCTCCCCAGCCACGCGCCGCGCAGCACCAAGACTGTTGCGCCTGCGCGTCGCTCTTTTCAGCGAGGGTGTCCCCCTCCTTCACCTCCCGGCCATGTGGCGGCGGTCGGTTTGAGGTGCGGGAAGGCCGGCACCGAAACCCCGAGATCTCGGTTGAAGCTCGGCTCGGCGTTTCCTCGTAATAACGGGGGCCGCTCCACCCTTTTTCCTTTCGAGGAGGAATCGGCAAGATTAGCTACCTTGTCCCCCTTCCCCGGCAGGTCTACAGGGAGGAAGCCCTCTCCGGTGGACACTTTGTTGCCAACCACCCGAGCCGCGTTTTTTTCAAAGTCGTTGTTTGGGTCTGCAGGCCCTCATTCGACTTCGCGCACGCTACCCCGCGTGCGAAATGCTCCTTCGGTTGCAGTGGAGCAGGGAAAACCTGAAACTGCCCGACGAGCCCGTGGTGACTCCACGTCCTCCGGTCAGGCCAACCGGATGGCATACCCGTTAAATTCGGAAGAATCGCAACTTTCGTCAAGCAGAACGGGCTCAGAGCCCCCTGCCCCCCTTGGCTCCGGAGAGAGACCATCGGGCGCAGTAAGAGAACCTTCTGACCATTTTTCGCCTTCGAGCGATGGTGTCACCGAGCCAGTACACGTGGGATCGGACTCGTCTCGTGCACCAGGGGCCCAGTGTTCTCAGAGAAGTACACTGCCGCCCCCCCATACCGCTACAGCGGCGACCGGCGGTTTGGCACCGTCGGTCTTTGACCCTACTCTCGAGTACTCAACGGAGCAGGCGGTACTGTTCTGGCAGCCCCCCTCCTATTTTTCGCAGTGGTTCCCCTCGTCATTTGTCGTTGACGACGTTTCGTAATCCTGCGCGGAGCAGTATATGATGGCTGAAAAGGCTCGCCTTTTTCACGACCACGGCGCAGCGGCACGGATTATGTCCTCGCCAGACCCGCGCGAGCACAAACGCATCGGTAGAGCCGTGCGTAACTCCAACTGCCCTACCTGGGACCGCGTTCGGGAAGACGCCGTCCTTGCAGGCACTTTTGCCAAGTTCACACAGAACCCGGCAATGAAGCAGCATATTTTGAGCACTGGCTCCAAGCGTTTGGCGGAAGCCAGCCCTTTTGACACCGTGTGGGGCTTCGGTCTCCGGGCGGATGACTCCGAGGCGCAAGATCCCTGCCGGTGGCAAGGGAAAGATTTTCTCGGGAAAGCTCTTTCCGCCGTCCGCGACACTATTCGCGCAAGCGAGGCCGGGTTGGCACACCCCGCCTCCTCTCATCAATTTTGTACTCCCTCCTCGCCCGACGGAATTCATGAGATCTCTCCAGCGCCGCCTCGCCCGTTGGCGATGGCCCGCGCTTGCCCAGGTCCTCCTCCGGAGTTTTCGACCTACTTTTCTGACGCGCCAGCTGACCACAGCTCCGAGGTCTTGGCAATCTCACCTGGAGTTGACCCCTCCCTCTCGCTGTCAGAACAAGGGCCGTGCCTCGTCGGGGGCACCATTACCCTCGACGACGCATCTTTTACCACCAAAATCGCGATCCACAGTGGAGCAGGCGCTCTCGCGCCTTTTGGTTGCGTCGCTCTGCTTGACACCGGCTCCCCTCAGACCTTCATCAGGCGCGACGTCCTGGACCGCATGCTCTCCGTTGGGGCGGCGTCGCCCGCGTGCGAGCAACAAGGCGTCTCGAGATCTTGGGGAGGGTTTGGGGAATCGGCCCCCCTCCAAACTTCGACGAGCATACGTCTGAGCGTCCAGTTTTTCCGAACAGATGAGCCTACGTGCCCCCTCGCAGTTTGGGCCTGTGTGGTTCCCCCTTCGGTGATGCGGCACGCGGTGCTGCTGGGCCGCGACAGCTGGATGTGTTTTAATCACCGCTCCTACCGCTCCTTGCCGCCTCGCGAGTCGGATCTCCGAGTCTTCGGTGCGCTGGAGCTCGTTCACCACGCTTCGACAGGCGTGCCCGCTTACGCCATAGACCCCGTCGCTTCAGGTAGGGGCTTCCACCTCCGCTACGACGGCGCAACGGGCGTCACCCTGACCGATGAATCACAGCTACTCGCAGTCATTTTGATACGCAGCAATGGATCCCCGGCGCTCACTGGGCACTACCTGGTCGATATGGTACCCCAGCCCGATTTCCCTCCAGCTGAGGAGCACTTTGTCACCTCCGGACGACAAGTTCTCCCCCTCGTTGGAGTTGCAGATCTCGAACCTGGCGACCTTCTCAGAATCGTCCACGCCCCCCTCATAAGCGTTCCGTTGAGCGCTTTGCAGCACGACCACCGACCCCGAGCACTCCTCCACGGCACCTGACGTTTCTCCAGTCTCTACTGTGACGGCACCACCCCTCGCAGCAGTGACACCCCCGGCCTCGCCACCCCCTGGCGTTGGCTTGGGTGGGCTCGTGCCCGGGCCCCATAGTGGGGTTTTGGGTGGGCTACCCTTCATCTCCTCCTCAGATGTTCGCGATTTTCGCACACACGGGCCACGTATGAGGATTGACGACCTCTCTGCTCCTTCGGGGAGATTCGTCGCTCGTTTATCTGCTTCCGTCGCCACCGTCGATAGCCGTCCGGCCCGTGGGGAATTTTCACCTGCCGCCAACACCGCTTTCGCTTCGGTTTTCGCCGTACCCTTAGAGGGCGGCACGGGCTCTGCAGAAGCCCCTGCTGAGGTGACAACGTTCGCCCAGCATGCTCCTTTCCCGACGAGCACTCCACAGGGAGCTGATTCCGCCGAGATCACAGATCCGACCGCGTCCGCCCCTCCACCAACCGACAAACCGGCGCCTCTGACGGTTTTGCCGCCCTCGGGCCGCATTTCCACCAGGACGCGTCGAAGAACAGCCGCTGCCACGGGCGCCGCACCGCCTGCTATTGACTATGGTTTTGGGCCCGGCGGGGGCCCTCGACCAGCTGCCCGGCGGGCTACCCCCCCGCCGCGAGCCCCTCGGCTACGACCACCTTCTGCCGTCGTTATATCCCCCGCTCCGGCCGCTTCGCCTGTCCCGACAGTACCCATTCCGTCCGACCGCGACTGCGCCGAGCCTGAGGGGACTCCTCTTTTAAGACTTCCGACGCCCGCTGGCATACCGTCCGCCACCGAGACGGACTTGGATGCCCTCAGTGCGGCTGCCGAACTAGATTTTGGTGATTCCGCAGCGCGCTACTCACACGCCGACTGGCCGCGGGAGTAACAGGCCGAGCCTGCGTGCACTGCAGCCATACGCTACATAATTCTCGGCCGGCCTGATGCCTTGCCAGCCGAAGTTTTGGCGTGTTTTCCCTCACACCAGCGCCCTCCCTTTTCGGAGGTGCAGGAGCTGGCTGGCAAAGGACAACTTCACACAACCGAAGACGGACTTGTCCTCCTTGTTCGACGGCCGTCTCCACCCTAAGTGCCTGACTCCACGCGCTCGGTGGGCCGAACAGCCTGTTTGTTGAACGACGAACCCCTGCGCATTTACGTGCCACTGCTCATGCGCCCCTGGGTCATGCGGGCCTGTCATTCCACAGCTTCCTGCCACCTGGGAACCGCGCGCACCCTGCGTATGCTCGAACGTTTCTACTGGTGGATCGGTATGAACATCTGCACCAGGTGGTGGCTACGCCACTGCTTGAAGTGCCAA
>MEHQ01004238.1:0-47893 GCA_008828725.1 Saccharina japonica
GTAGTATATGTCCGGTGTGCTTGCCCGAATCGATCACCGTACGTGCAGATCGGATATCGCACTTGGCGCAGGGGAGACATGCCGTCACTTGTTTTTCTGGTTGCCTGCGACACGAACTATGAATCTTCCTCATTTTTTCGAAGCATATTTCCATGTCGAATATTGATATACTCGTGCAGTACCCAATCAATCCAATGTTGTGCCACAAATGGATACCAGGTATGATACATATCGCACGCTCTCGTTCAGTCTATCGTGTCTTCTTTGCTGAGACCATACCACCTGGCAACGTAGCATGGCGCGCGCCGCTTCTTGAACACCTGACCTCCGTCGCAATCACAGCCAGTGCTCGTCGGATCCTTGCACGCACGGAGACATGTATCTACGTAGCACGTGCTCTTGTTCTCAGACCACCACACGACCACCACCCCTCCCTGGGCGTGCGTTCAGACGGTATACTTCAATTGATACCATGTATGTTTCTATGTATGTCGAACATGGAAATTTGAAAACCGAAACTATACGCTCGTAGTATACTTCAGTAAAAGTCGAGTAGGCTGCTACAACCGTACTGTTGTACAGTATACTGCTGTAGTACTGCTGTCGTTCATTTGAATTTCCTTGGACGCGTTGCACGTGATCACGAGGGTATGACACATCCAATATTACAGGTAGATGTTGCGAGAAGATGTACCGTACATATTAATATCATAGGTGTGCCCGAAGGATTGACCGGGCCGGAGCTACGCAAACAAACGCCGGAGACGGCGTAAGGGATGCTTCGCGCCTGAGGGCGTTCTCCATCCTGTGTCGTGCTGGACGAGAAAAAATGCGTAACTGCGGTTTTAGAAATATGTTTGCTGGAAAGGGTTCGGAATTCAAGTGTTTCGCACAGCGGCCCTAACAACAAGAACACCGGTATCCTGATCTATCGTCTATGGTATACTGTCATATAGGCATACCTAATATACGATGTATAACCTGCCTACTTCCTACCAGGTACGAGCATGTGTGCACCAAGTGTGCACTGCTACTGTAGTTATAGAATAACCGTTACCCATGCGCATCGTTATGGTCTGTGCTCTGCAAGGACGGACCACTCGCTGAGCGTGGGGTCTTTGTTGCGCCCGCGATGAAATGTACGGCACCCCAAAACACAAACATTCATACTGCCTGCCGAGCGCCTGGCGTAGCTTTCAGCTCTAACCAGTTCACCCTACTGACGTAGATGTCACGAGATAGAGAGTCCACCGCTGCTGTTGCTGTTGCAGAGTTCACGGGTCTTGGGGTCGAGAGTCGTTCGGCCACGATTCAAACTACAGTACAGGACACCTAATAAGAAACAGGAATCTAGGCTCAGCCTGGATTTCCTATTTTCGTCGTTTTATGAGCCTTTTTCTTATTGAGCCTATTTCTTATTTTTTCGGGAAGAAATTGAAGCTCAAACTGTTTTCTCACCATTTTTAACTCATATTAATACCGTCATTGACCGTACGCCCCTCACTGGTCGAGCATGCCCACGTTCGGCGTCCGAATTATTCCGCGTGTACTCTTACTGAGCGGCACTGACGCCTAGGAACCGAGCTCGGCAACGGAGTTGGAACGTTTACGCTTTCTTCCCTTTTCCTTGCGTAAATAATTTGTCTCGGTAAGGCGGTCAGAAATGTATTCCTCGGTTTTACTACTGTACCATTGGGAAAGCTGCCCCCTCTGAGATTACTATTATTGTCGACATCTACACCGCGCACACTCGATTCCTTCCTCCCTTCCTCGTCGCCACCCCCCTGCCACTCTTGATCCACTCCTGCCTCTTCCTTACTCTCACTACCACACCCACCCAGTGCGTCAGCAAGACCCTGCCGTCGGAGGCAGGCAGCTTGTTGGTGTCCCACTTTTCCACGTTGTCACCCTTCTCCAATCACGCCTCGAGAGCCTTCCCCACACCCAACTTGACCAGCCGCCCGTATCCTGCATCGACCGGCTGCACCTTATCCGTGCACCTTGATGGTAGCAGACAAAGCAGAGTGTTGCATCCTTCCTTGAGTCTTTTCTTGAACTCTTCTGTCGTCTGCTCGGGCAGATTGTCGGCAGGAAGGATGGAATGCTCTGTGGGCTTCACACCAGAACCGCCTGTGATGGCGGCCTTGATAGTTTTGTCAACCCACCGGTTGCAGTACAGTAGTCGCACGTGCTTCGGCTCGGCCCACTTTCGACGGTGTGGGACTCGCTGAAAGCTGCGGCCCTGACATGGGTGCAGTTGTCGAGCCACTCGCGTCCGATCGCAATGGTCGAATTAAACCAAGACGCTCCCCGAGCTCGCTGATGTCCTTTTCTGCGTTGAGGGAGCCGTCACATCGTAACCCCCACAGCGTGTCAAGGTTGGAAAAGTTTTATGCAGAAACACCGTCTTCGCGCGCGGCGCTCTTTAGCTCATCGAACTGCTGCGTATTCAAGGCCCCCTTCGTCTTGATTCACCCAATGCGGAGAGCGATTTGAGTCTGGTCGTGAAAGCCATTGGCAAACGGAGGGCCGCAAGATCTGTGTCCTGGGTGTGCTACAATGCTACAACAGCCTACTCTTCCCGTCTCTCCACTCTCTCCTCTGCGGGGATTAAAACATATATTGGGTTATATGATGTACCCCAGTTCACGTTTTTAGAGTTTCCGCATCGAAAAAAATATGTTTTTGTGGGGCGAAACAAATTGGAAAATATGAAACGGCAAAAAAATAAATGCGGTCAAAAAAACAAATAATCCATGAGTACACACTGCTGTACCCGGGTCCAAATTGAAAAAATATGTTTGCTGAAAACCTGAAAAATTCTACTCGCGACCACCAGGACCGTGGCGGGCAGCAGGGTTTCCCGACGGCGTCGGGGATTTGCCCCAGGGGGGTAATAGGCCTTTCTTATTTTGCAGCGGAGGCCCAGCCTCGCGTCTTTCTTATTTTTTGGGAAATGTCAGCCTGGCTTTCTTATTAGCCTGTTTCTTATTAGGTGTCCTGTACTGTACTGTATGTACCGAAAAACTAAAAAATACGGACGGATTACCGGTGGTTCTTCGGGCTGGAGATCTTTCTGTTTGACTGGTGCCTGTTGGTCGAATACGCACTACAAAAGTTCAACTCGTATTGTACATTATACTGCATGTAAAGTATCGTATCACATGGTAGAAATAATATGTACAGCTGTACGTTGGGGACGGGCTGTAACTCACTAATTTCGCGAAAGAGGGACGCAATAGGCACAGGTACACATACACATCTACCGCTATCTATGCAGTGGGACAGATACATACATATACATGTTGTGCGCGAGCCGTGTACTATATATTAATGGGCAGAGGCCAAAAAAAGGTATACCTGATCCGTTTGCGGCCAAAAACAGGTACATACTTAAAATCAAGTCAAAAACGCACTCCACGTGCCCTGCCATTGGTCCAAAACTCATTGTACCTGTTCTTGCCTCTTTCAAACCCAGGTATACCTGATTTTGTCTACTCTGCTTGACTTTCACCTTTTTTTTCGTTTTTAAGCCAATCAGAGGCCCTTCATAGTTCCACACTATGCCCCCTATACAAATGCCGACGTACGCGGAGACCCCCTTCTCGCTTCGCACCTCGCACTACGCACTACACGCCACTCGAGCGACACACACACATATCTACCTGCACACCTCCGCCGAAATAATACGAGATGGAAGGCTCCCCTTCGGGATTGTGGTTGACTTGGAATACCAGCGGTGTCGCAAGCTGAGAAGGGAGAATATAGCAGCAGGCGTTCGTTCCTCGTACTACTAAAACCAGCTACTCGTATACGTAGCCACCGGGCGAGCACGAAGAATATGAAAACAACTCTACTTTGCGTTGCAAGGAACGGCAGGTTCGTGGGGTGCGGTTTAAACTTGATTTTAGTATGTACCTTTTTTTGGCCCCGAACGGACCAGGTGTACCTGTTTTTGGCCGCTTCCCTATATTAATAGTATTCACAGGGGTAGGGATGGTAAAATGCAATTGGTAAAATGAATCCTTACCCTGACTTGAACTGTAGTAGTGTTGATTCTAAGGGGCCCATTCGGGTAAAAACTGCAAGAAGAGCACTGCAGTCTTTTGGAAAAACAAATCCTCTTAAGACTTGATTTTTTTTTCAATTGCGATACTATTTCTGGTACAATTTGGGTCTACCACATCATTTATTTGTCTTTTTTAGTTTACTTCCATGAAACTAAAAATTAAAAAATGCCTCCATGAAAGTTTTTCTCACTTCCATGGAAGTAAAAGTCTACTTGCATGTAAGTTTTTTTACTTTCATGGAAGCATATTTAATTGCACGAAAGTGTTTTTACTTTCACGGAAGTCAACTTTTCACACCCTGCTGTGATGTGGTGTCCATACGGCTATAGAATGGTTGATAGAATATCATACAGGTGAAAAGCCTAGTGGCGCTAAGATTGTTCTCGTATACATAAGTTTTCTTGGGTACATCAGATAGGCAGTAGCACAGAGGCTTTATAAGTCCATAGGAAGGTTCTAAGCACTAGAATATTCCTATGGACGAGATAGCTCGTAGGAGTAGCGCTTAGAATTACACAAGAAATATATTACCCCTTGGATAGGATCTGGTATTATCCCTTGGACATAATAGATGTTTGTTCAGAAGGGCTAAACACCATAGGAAAGGTATTATCCCTTGGACATAATAGATGTTTCTTCAGAAGGGCTAAACACCATAGGAAAGTTCCATGGGCTGCTGTAGTTATCCGATCAACGGGTTGTTGGTAGGGTTATACCGTAACCTCCCGTTGAAGCGATCAAGCAAGAGAGGCTTCTCTCCGGCAGACTCTCCCCCCCCCCCCCTCAAGCCACTTCTCTATCTGGCCCTCGTCTTCCAGGCATTTGTCTCTCACTTAGTCAACATCATCAGAGGATAATAATAATATAAGAGGTATTTCCATGTCGAAGAAGAAGCTTCCTTCCAAGCTCGGCAACGCACCTGCAATCACATTCCCTTCCCAGCTCCACGCCTCACCACACCTGACTTCGTCGCCAGGACCGCTGAGCTAGGAGCACTTTCACATCTCTTCCATATGTGAGACTTTTTTTTTTGTTTATCCTCTGTTTTGTTTTTTTCATGTAGACAAGGGTTGAATAGAAGAGTCATTTTATTTGTACCTTAGTTTCTTTTCAGCTTTGTAGAGCAGAGTAGCACGTAGCCAACAAGCACAACACGAGTGAGCGAGGCAACATGCATTGCTTTCCGTAGTGCTATAGGCAGTGGCTTCCCCGCGCGTAGGTGGTACAGAGTCTCCCTAGCGCCGATATGTATATGTAGCCCAAGTACCTGGTACGAAGTAGAGCATTTCGTAGCCCATTAGCTACTTTCCTGCCCTCTCTTGTACCTCTTAATATCACGGTATCATACCGTACACTGTCTGTGAGGAGCAATTATACGATGAGACGTGTGGATTGAAACACACGCGTGTACCTCAACAGTAGTAGTAGTAGTACCAGCGATCACCTACTCCTCTCGTTGAGCTATCTATGAAGCACACACGATCGCCGTACAGACTCTGTAATTGGCGCTCTCTCGATACATGCAACCGACTGGCACGCTTGCAACTTTCAACGCCCAAAACCTTGAGCGCCTTATTTGCCCTCTGCCACACCTGCCTCCCGCGTCCCGCGTTCTTAATTTTTGAAGCGTACTCGAGTCAGGTTGTTTTCCTGGAAAATGTTGTTCCATACATATAAATAACACTGCTATATCGTGATGTTTACAGTAGTACGTGTTGCTGTGCAGGAATAAGCCTCTGTCGTATAGCATACGCGGCCACAGGCTTGTGTATCGGTTGCAGCTCCTATATCTATTTTATTTCTCGTTTCCTCTTATATGTACTATTCATACGTACGATAGCTCGGCTCTGATAGGGTGTGCTATGAATATGTACAGCAGAACAGCTGAGCCTAGTGTGTACCCTCGCCTTGGAAAAATATACAGGTATACACGCAAGTATATATACAAGAATACACGGAAGTATATGCACGTACACCCGGATACACGTATAATATACAGCAATATACCGTAACCCTTTTGCCAGGTTCATCATCTTGAAAATAAGCGACTGCAACAAACAGTATTCATACATCTGCTTGTAGGCACAGCAGTGTTTTTTTCCCCGTTTTTCGAGCTTTGCCTATACACAGGCTACCCTATTTATAGGGTATACCAGGTATACAAATATGTCATTTTTGGTTCACGGGCTAACTAAGTGTTGTATTCAGCATTCTATTAATAGTGTGCGCATCGTCTCGTGCTCCAGTTTATTGTTTCACCTCGAGTCGAATTCTTAAAGCGGAGTCACAATCGTCGTCCAACCATTAGTAATAAACACGTACGACTGCTACGACTGCTGTCATTTTTTATTTTTTATTTTTACTTTTCTCTTTATTTGTTTTTCTTTCCCCATTCATTAGTGTTTACAGGCTCCACATTGCTACAGGTCCTATTAATACCGCTGCCCAATATCTGCCGTAAATGGTTGCTATTTGCCGCGTCTTCTGCCCTTTCTTCTAAGTGACGAAATGAGGTAGATGCTTCATATATGAAACAGCAGGGCTGCTTTTAAGCCTTGCTTGACCAGCTAACCACAAATATATCAAGAAATTTATTGAACCAAAATAACAATAGGATCGCACCGACGCATTCGAGTTTTCCGGGCATAGCTCGTACTCGATACGTATTCGCCTTTCTCGTGACGCACAGGAGGATTTGACCGTTTTCAATTATTGCCACACGTTTTCACATATATTTTAGGGGTTACTCAAACTACCGATATGTGCGTCGATCTTCAAAATCGCGGGCATAAACCAATCCTCGTCTCCACAACATGGTCAGGCATGCTGCCCCGTTTTCGTTTTTTTTCGCCGGATACTTCGACCAACTACCCAATGGTGCCGGCATGCTGCAATTTTATTTTAATAAATATATATATATATATTAAAAAAAAAAGCTCGCCAAACTTCCGTGTTTCTGATACTCAATCGTATCGGCACGTCTGCCTTGCGCTGCCTATGCCCAATATCTGGTCACGACCTGATATACTACTTGCGAATTTTGGGATCATTTCAAAACTAATTCCCAATTTCGTATATTTATGAAAACATAACCTCAGTGACGTAGACTCGACTACCATCGATTTACAGTGCGGAGTCTTACCATACATTTGACTCCCCCGTACTGCGTGACATTTTAGTCGATAAGGCACTAAACGTGTGGCACACCATCTTTCCCCTCCCGTACGTCCCCATATTTTACGCATTTCTGTTTTTCTTGTTTTTGTTTTTGTTTTTTTCGGTCTTGTTCGTGTTTTGTTTTCTACGTGGTGTTCGGTTTGATAGTGGTTATAGCCATCCTTCCCAGCTCCACTCCTGGATCTGCTCATCCTCTTCACTGGACCACCCAAGTGGAGACTTCAGCAACCACCCGGCTTCCGCCCACCCTTCCTCTACTCCCGTGCAAGCGTTAACCCCCCCTGAACCCCAACACCCACACGACCGACCAAATCTCCCTTCCGAACATGTCCGGCACACCTACCCCCGAATCCCCCACGTCCCGCGAAACGAGATACGCCGCGAGGTCCCTCCGCGAACCTGAGGGCCAAAACCCCAATGTCGACACTCTTTTGGGCGATCTCACGATCACCCCCACAGCGGGACAGCCTGCCCAGAATGAAGGCACCGAGGAGGCCAGGGTGAAAACTGAGGAATCCTCGGCGGGAAAATCCACCCCGTCGAGCGTGCCGGGAACCACGACCTCGGGCGATAACCTCACCGCCCACCAAGCGGCGATGGCCGCACGGCAGTCCCTTCTCCGCCAACTGGAGGAGAGCGACGCTCTTCTGAGCTCGCTGGCCCCGACCATACATGCACCCATGAGCACGACGGCACAACCAGCAGCACCCATGAAACAAACGGTGCAGCCGGTTGCGCCCATGCCCGCACCGGTGCAGGCGAACTCCCGATCCCAGCCGGTGCAAGGAGCACTCGCTCGCACACCTGCAGCGTCGCCTGGGTCGACCATGACCATCCAAGCGCCGGCTCCAGCCATGCCCTCCGAGCCCCTACCCCCCTCGACCATTACGTTCGAAGCAATCGACTGGGAATTCATCAGCGTCTCGCTGCACACGATACAGCACACGCGTGGGCCCGCATTCGCCGAGGTGTCCTCGGCGGCACACCGCATGTGGGGCATGTTCCCCCCGGGTTCCGACCCGACGGTATCAATCGCCCTGTTCCGAGCCACCGCAGGAGGCGTCTCTGCAGAGTTCGTCCAGGCAGCCAACACCCTTCTCCTTTCCCTCCGCCGCTTCCACGCCAACGCCGGACGGGGACACACACATGGAGCGCCCCAGACAACCTACCCAACGCCTCTGCACAAACCCCCTTCTCCCCTGCTCGGGACCCCCTACATCAACACCTACACCAGCCCTCCACACACCCGGACCAGTGCCTTCACCTACACCAGTGACTACGTCCCTGCCGCCGCCTACAACCGCGCCCACCATGGGCACGACTACACCTGCGACTGGACCGGCCATCACCACGGAGCCCATGACGGAAGCAGAACGCCGCTCGGTTCGGCGCGCCTACGCCACAATCGACTTGCGCAAGATCGACCCGCTTCCACGGTTCCCGTTCCCAGCGAACGTCGACGTCGCCGTCAGCCTCGGCCAATTTTTCGCGAGCTCTAAACTGGCCCTCGGGGACATCCTCGTCATGAGCGACGACTCCGAGAAGCAGGCCTTCGACAGGCCCCCTTGGGTCGTGGGATGGGACGGACCCCTCCAAAAGATTTACCGCAAGTCTTTGTCCTCCCCTCAGGTGGCGTCATCCCCTTTGCCCCGACTCATCGACGAGTTTTTCGATCAAGTGCGCCGGGAGCTCACCATCAACACCGCTGGTCCTTCGGCCTATAGGAAGCTCCTGAGCCTGCTGACAGCCCACTTCGACGACGGCGACCAGGGGCGTGCTTTCGAACAGCTCCACACGTTCGGCGTTCCAGACAACACCGAGTTCGGTCGTTTCCTTCGCGCCTTCAAACAGCGCGTATCTATAGTACAGGGAACCGAGAGAGTATTTAAGCCCAGTGACGCCATGGTGATTGAGGTGGCACGCGGCGTCGTGAGCCGCCAATATCCCTCTCTTATGCCGACCTTATACCCCGGTCGCCTAATGACCACCCCCGACCCTTTCCGCACGGTCGAGGAGATGTGGGCGGCGTTCGAAGTTGAGGTGCTCGCCACCAACAAATCCCGGCGGTAAACGGATCACGGTTCCACGCCGTCCCCTCTGGTGGTCACACCACCTACACCTCTTCGCCGACAGCCCCAACCCACCAGGCACACCCGCGCGGTAACGGGACCCACCGCCACGGTTCTCAACATAACCCCATCATCATGAACATCGCGGACAACGACGCCGACCCGTTCAGCACCGACGAGTCGGACTGGCCTCTCCGCAACTTCGAAGAGGTCTACATGGTGACAACTACTTTTAGCACCCCCGACCCACCTCTGCTGACCCCACTGCTTACCAGCTCGGCCCGCGCACAAGCTCTTCGTGACTACGGTGGATGCTGCGTGAACTGCAGCGGTACGGATCACAGCATGAAGACATGCGACAAGCCCTTCATCAATACGTCCGGCATCATCAACCCGGCACTTGAACGACGGTGGCCACGCCTTTAGGCAGTGGCAGCAACGAATGCGATCATACCGCCGCGGACAATACGAGAGGAACGTCGACCGCAACTCCAACCGCCACAACCGCAACAACAACTACAACAACAACAACAACTACAACAGCAACCACCGTTCGAACAACAACTCCCGCCACCACCGCGGCAACAACGGTCGTTCACACAACGGGCGCCACAACCATGGCCGCTCGTACGGCGGCGGCAACAACCACCACCAGGGGCAGCAACCACAAATCGAGGCCGCTGCGGCCGCCTCGGGGCCAGCCCCAACACCCTCTACCGCTTTGACGGTACACACCCCGGGCTCCACCTCTGCCACACCCGCCCCTCCCGCAAACATGCGAATCGGCCAGGGGTTCACTAACAACCCCAATCATCGCCAGCCGGGTACCTTCCGCACCAACTGACAGGCCGGTGGTGGAGCGACAGCCGCACCTCCACCAACAGCACTGACGGCGAGCTTGGACGGCCCCCAAGGAGTTCGCGCACACCATGTCCGACAAGCGCCAACGCCCCCTGCCCCCACCACCCACCCATCCAACCCAACCCCACCCACTCACTCAAGCCCTGATCCTTTTCCCCAAGGGATTGCCTTGAGGTGTGGGCGAGAGGAGACCAAGACGCCGAGCCCAACCGGGATGCTCCCCTCGACGTCTTCACACGATGCGCAACGCTGCTTGCCGAAAATCGCCGAGGATCCAATAGGAATAGCTAACCTGGAGGATGTTTCGACGACTACGGTTATCAGCGGTTCCGGACGAAAGCAAGATCCTCCTGCTTCAATCACCGGGCCATCGCACCCAGAGACCGCCTCGACCCCGTCCCGGCGGCTCCACCAGCGCTCGTCACAAGACGTGCGCACTACGAGCGGAAGACTCGGACCCGCGAATGATGGGATCCGTGCAGCTACCGCCGTGTTGACAGCACAGCTGCCCCTGAGCTCGAGGGACAGCCCCGTCGTAAAGACGGAGGACTCGCGCCCATCGTCGACCAGGACCCGCCCTGAGCTCCCTGTTCCGTACTCCTCAGAAGCCCCAGGCATCGCGAGGACACGGACCACAACAGGTATGGCGCCTCCTAGCGAGTTTCACCCTGCTCACCATGTACTTGAAGACAGGGTCCCCCAGGGTATCCCCGCCCCGCGAACACGCACCACCGTGGACCCTCCCGGTTCATCGGCTCCGCCGACCGAACCCCCAGCACACTCGGGGAATACAGACAGTTCCGTTCATTCGGATCTGCCTCCATCCCCGATGTCGCTTCAGGGCTATAGCCCTTCTACACACCTCCCACTACCTTCCGAAGCCACGGAATCCCGGGACAACTTCCTTTTTGTCTGGCAGTCCTCGTCCATCTTCTCGCAGTGGTACCCGTGCGACATCGACTGCGATGGGTTCACATACAACTGCGCCGAACAGGTCATGATGGCGAAGAAGGCCGCCCTCTTCGGCGACACCCCAACGGAGCACCGCATCCGCTCCACCACCGACCCCGCCAAACAAAAAGCCCTTGGTCGAACCGTCACCGGCTTCGATCAGGAGTGCTGGGAACGACATCGTTCTGATATCGTTTACACGGCCAATTTCTACAAGTATCGGAGCAACCCGGGCCTGCGACAAGCGCTCGCGGCCACCGGCGACAAGCACCTTGCCGAGGCCAGCCCGTACGACCTCGTCTGGGGCATTGGCTTCAAAGCCAACCACCCCTTGGCTCGCGACCCATCGCGTTGGCGCGGACAAAACCTGCTGGGCCGAATATTGATGGACCTTATCCAACACCTCGGCCCCTACCGCCCCAGCAGCCCACGCCCCGGATCACAGCCCACCACCCTTCCCGCCCCTCCCGGGCCACCTTCCGCGCCGACCCACTCCGTCCGAGTTTCACCCACCCACGATCGTATTCATGAGACCAGCGTCCCTCCCCACCCGGCACCCACGCCAACTTCTCCGCTCGGTCTTCCCCTGCCACCCTTCACCCCTGACCCCTCACCCGTGAGCCAATTCCCCTCGGTTTCTGCAGTCTCCGCCGCAGCGTCAACCTGCCGGACTGCCTCCCAACGACCGATACCTGAGCATGGCCCTTGCCTCATCGGTGGTATTCTCACCGTCGATGATTCGTCATTCACGACGAAGGTCCTGGTGCATAGCGGACCTACCGCCACCAAGCGCTGTGGCCTCGTGGCCCTGCTCGACACGGGTTCGCCCCAGTCGTTCATCACCGCTGCCGCGGTGGATCAACTAAAGGCTTCCCGTTCCGCCTCGGACGCGCGCATATGACACACCTCTCCTCGTTCGTGGGGTGGATTTGGCACTTCGGCTCCCCTCACCACCTCCGACTCCATCCGCTTAAGCATACAGTTTATGCACTCGGATTCCACCACCACATCCCCTACGGCCGCACTGGCAGTATGGGCTTGCATCGTTCCTGCAGAAACCATGCAGCACCCCATCCTCCTCGGGCGAGACAGCTGGATGCGCTTCGAGCAACGCTCGTATATCACGCTTTCCCACCAGCCCCACCAGCCCATCCGCGGCGAACTTGGCCTACACCAGACGCATGCTACGATAGAGGTGCACCTTGTTTTTTCTGAGCTCCTCACTTAAGGAGCGCCATACCTCACCGAAAAAATGATTTAGGAGGAAAATAAAAGTGCTGCCGGATGATAAATATCATGACCGAAGTATGTTCTCAACTAAATTTCGTCACAAAAATGAAATACCGACGAATTTGGGTTAAGGAGCCGGATCGTTCAGAAAACGATTCAGCTAAAAAGTGTTACCTCTACCGTAGCACGCGTCACCACCACGACCACAACGGGGCATCTGCCTTCATTCCGGACGACCGTTCTACCGACGACGTCTACCACCTCCGGTTTTCCGGACCCAACACCATCTCGCTGTCGTCGACACCAACACTCGTCGAGGTCAACCTGGTGCGTCAGTCAGGCGCCCCAGCGTTCACCGGGAATTACATGGTAAACATGCTCCCCCGCGAGGATCCCCTTTCCGATACGGCAATATTCGTCTCCGACGGGTATCAGACCATCCCCCTCTCAGGGCCAACCGACCTCGAGCCAGGTGACCTCCTTGGCACGTCCGCTTCCCCGCTGGTACGAGTACCCTTAGCCAGCCTCCGACACCTTCCCTTGGACCCCGACGTCCCCAACGTACACGCCCTCCACGACAACATTCCTGTGGCCAACGACGACCTACCACCAACCGACCCCCCACCGGAACCGAAATCCCCGAGCCCACAACTGCTCGCACGCCTCGACACCGACCAACGATCCAGCTTCCTGCGCCTCTGGAACCGCCTGCCGTTGCACCTACGCGACGTGATGTTCGACCTTCACGGTTCCGGATGGTCGCCATCGGTAATCGACGACCTGGGAGACGTCCTCTGCGAGTTCCAGGACGTCTTCTCCACCTCCAAGACCGACTTCGGCTCCTGTTCCCATATACCCTTCAAGATTTCCTGCCCCCGGACAGTGCTCCGGTTACCTCCCGCCCATACCGGATCAACCCCATCCTCGCCAAAACGGCGGACGCCGTCCTCGACCAGTACCTGGCCGCCGGCCTAATCCAACATTCCACCTCGCCGTACTCCAGCCCGATGGTCGCTATCCCCAAGAAGGATGGCGGCGTTCGGATAACCATAAACTACAAGAAGCTCAACGCCATCAGCTCCCTCGGACAGCCCCCAATCCCCCACGTCGACGAGGTCCTAAGAATCCTTGGGCAAAGGCCGTATCTTTTCCCTGTTCGACCTGGTCTCCTCCTTCCACCACCATCGACAAGGACACCATCCCCCTGACAGCGTTCTGCACCCCCAACCGGCTCTTCGAATGGCTTGTTATGCCGCAAGGCAGCAACGCCTCATCCGGCTGGTTCGTGAAGGTCATCAACGAGGTCATCAAAGGCCTGGAACGCGTAGCCGCATTCCTCGACGACATCATCGTCTTCGACCCCACCCCTTCCGACCACACCACCAACATCCGAGCACTCTTCGCGCGCCTGCGGAAGCACAACCTTAAACTTTCCCCTGCCAAGGACAAAATTGGGGCCACCACCGCCGATTGCCTGGGCCACACCATCACCGCCGGTGGCTTCAGCCCCAACTCCGATATGGTGGCCGCCCTCGTCAAGATGCCCATGCCGAAAAATAAGAAGCAGGTACGCTCACTGCTTGGAGGCATCAACTACTACGGCAAGTTCCTTCCCAACCTTTCGCGGCGCCTTCGCCCCATCAACGCGTTGCTGAAACAGGGCGCCGCCTTCGATTTCACCTCCGCCATGGAGACTACCGTTCGCGACATCCTTCGCGACCTCACCAAACCACCGATCCTGGTCTACCCTGACTGGGATGCCGTCGCCGACAACTCCCGCCCCTTCCGGCTATACTGCGACGCCAGCCTCGACGGCTTCGGCGCCACGCTGGAGCAAGAGCAGCCCGACGGCTCCGTCTGTCCTCTGATCTACGTCAGCCGCGCGACCCTCGACTCCGAACATTCGTGGACGCCCCCCGATCTTGAGGCCGGAAGCATCGTTTGGGCGATAAAAAGGCTGCGCGGCCACCTCTGGTCCACGAACTTCCTTATATACTCGGACCACAAGGCGCTGGAGAACATCGCCAAGGTGGGCGAGCACAACCCTCGCGTCCGGCGATGGATTGAGTTCCTCTCATCGTACTCCTTCATACTCAAGTACCGTAAAGGCACAAGCAACGGCAACGCCGACTTCCTTTCCCGCCTTCCGCAACCAGCCACCGAAGCCGACCGCACCGGACCGAATCGCCTTACCGGTCCGGACACCGTTGGCATCTACCTGATACACCCCTGCGGTTTCACGCCGTACGAGCCACCCGCGCCGGGCATCGGCTTGGGTGGGCTCGTACCCCCCCCTTCCCAGCCTATCCCAACCATCCAGCCCCTTCCCTTCGCCACCGACGATTTCACCGATTTCCGTCTCCTGGGACCACGACTGGAGCGCCCCGGCTCCTCACCGCTCCCCAACACCTTCGTCGGGCCTGTTTCGGCCCATCGCACCGTCGACGGACCGCCTCCGTGCCCCGAGAAAGCCGCCGTGGACACCGGCGCTCCTCCAGGCTCGGCTTCCAGGCCACCCGTCGTCTCCCCGCCGTCCACCATTGGCGCCACGATCCCAGCTCCTCCGGACCTCATCTCTTCTCGGACACGTCATCGCGCCGCCGCTGCCACGGGAACCCCCCGAGCCGCCATCGACTATGGCTTCGGCCGCCGACCACAACCAACCGCTTCCAACACACCGACATTTACCCGTCGCACGTCAGCGCCCCCAGCCACGGCCCGGCCGAGGCCTCTCCAAACGACACCGCCTCCAGCCACAGCCCCCGCGCAACCTGCGCCACCGACGCCTCCGACCAACCCTTCCATGCCGACCCCATCGTCACCGGTCCCGCTCTCGGAGCCGGACGTCACACCCGACGATGACCCCCACCTACTCGCCCGCATCGAGCACCGCACCTTCAGCGACTCGGCACGAGAACAACGTGCTGAGCCCCTATGCTCTGCCATCATCCGTTTTCTATCGCTGGGATCCCCTTCACCGTCACCACTCGACCTTCTGGACTTCATCCCCTCGGCTCGGCGCCCACAACTCTCAGACGTTCTCGCCCTTGCCGCCAAAAGTACACTCCACCGCACTGACGACGACACCGCCCTTCTGGTACAACGGCCGCCCAACCCCCCTCCACCCACCCCGCGCATCTACGTTCCGATGCTGATGCGCCCCTGGGTCCTACAGACATGCCACGCCACTACTTCCCTACATCTGGGAGTTACACGAACGGTGGGCATGATGGCACGTTTCTTCTGGTGGGTCGGAATGGACGTTTCCGACCGCTGGTGGATACGCCGCTGCCTCATCTGCCAGGCCCGCAAGACATCCCGGCACACTATCCGGTGGCCCATCCTCTCCCTCCCTTTACCCAACGGCCCTGGCATCACCGTCAGTGTCGATTACTTCGGCCCCTTGCCCCTCACCCCACGCGGAAACGTCCACATCCTACTTTTCACCGACCGTTTCAGCCGCCGCACCGACATGTTCGCTGTCTCCGCAGCTCAGTTCACGGCCGCCGGCACCGCCGACATCTTCATCGACAAGTACATCACCCTTTGGGGGTGTCCAGTGACACTCCTCTCGGACAACGGCCTACAGTTTACGTCGAAGCTCGCCCGCGCCGTCTACGACCGCCTTGGCGTCAACAAGGTCAACACCAGCGCCTACCACCCCTGCACCAACGGCGGCGTCGAGCGCGTCAACCACGTCCTGGCCCAGATGCTCTCCATGGTCGGCAACGAAAACCAAACCGCCTGGGACCTCCTGCTGCCGCACGTCTCTTCGGCCTACAACAAATCCGTGAACGCCGCCACCGGGCTTGCACCCAACGAAGTCCACATCGGCCGCCTTCCCCGCCTCCCGCTCTCCGTCTTCGAACCCGACAACGTCGGCGGTCACCAGAGCCTGGAGCGCGACCACCTCACCTACATCAACCTCGCCACCGAACGACAACAACGCGCCTACTCCCTCGTCCGCGAGCTCTACCACATCACCACCTCGCGCCTGCAGCGCCGGAACGCCCCCATCATGGCCGCCCTCTCAGCCTCCCCTCCTTTCACCGTAGGCGGCTGGGCCTGGGTCTACAACTCCGCCTCCACCATCCGCCAGGGCGCCAAAAAGGACACCGACGCAACCGTGCTGAAGACCAAGCTCGCCCTCAACTGGAACGGGCCCTTTAAGATCCTCGCCGTGGGCCCGGCGCTCGCCTCAGACACCCCCGACAACCGCCCCCTACACGACAAGCTACTCTTCCTCGACCTACCTTCCGACCTTCCTGGACGGGACTCCAAGCCCCGCGTCTCCGTAAAACGATGCAAGCCTCGCCGGAGCCCCAACGACACCACCGACCTTCCCAAGTACCTGCCTGCGGACCTCACCACCTACGTACTCACCGCCTCCGCCGCCAAGTCCCCGCCCTACCACGTCACGGCCGACGACGTCACGCCGCCACCGGAGCGCCTCGATGTCGAGCGGATCACCGGCCACCAACTTGTACGCGGTCGCGGCGGGGTTATCGCCGTCCTCTACGAGACCCACTGGGCCGGACTTCTCAGCCCCTCCTGGGAACGGGAACTGGATCTTCAACATTTCAGGCGGCATATTCTCCTTTACTGGTCCGGAACCCCGTCACAGCACCGACAAGCCAACCGCTTGTACAGACAAATGCGCATCGGTGCCGCATACCGGGAACTCTCACGGTCGCAAGGCCAAATATTTCTCGCTCCCGGCTACTCCCTGGTCTCCCGCGACCTCTGGCTCCGCAACTTCAGTTCGACCACTCTCCCCTCTGGGGCACACGCTTGGTACAAGGCGCGCGACGGCTTCTGGTGGCTTGGCAAAATCGCCCACCGCGCCTTGGACACCTCTTTGGACAGCCCCCCGGACTCTTCCCCGGACGGTTCCTACATCATCCGTTTCCTGGAAGACCCCGGCCCCATCAAGATCGACCTCCAGCACGCCCGCTACACTACTGCCCGGAACGCCATCTCTGGACCGTGGTGTTTACAACGCCATGGGACTGGAAGCATAGCCCGTGGGGTACTGCGGAGCACAGACGCGCCCCGTGGAACCCCCATCGCTTCAGCCCCCCCCCCCTAGTTAGCCTTCAGATACCTTCGCGTTCTTGGTTCGGGATAGTTTTGCTTCCGTGGTATAGCATAGTTCTTTTAGACGTAGCAAACAATCAATCATCTGGGATAGTCTTCAATAAGCGACAGTAGTTAGTTCTTCCGGGTTATATCCAACTTAGGCGTGTTCCGGCAGCGGTACCCCCGCATTTCGGCTTGTTTTGTTTTGTGTTTGGTAGCACCTGCTTTCTTTTCTGGCATCCATCACGGCCCTCACCTGCCCCAACACGTAGCAGATGGACCGTGATTGAATAGCGTTATTTCAGTATGCTGGGTTTCTACTTTGGAATCCTTCACCATCGCTAACGCCCACTTTGTGCTTGTAGCTACAATCCGGGCGTCATTGAGTTTTTGTTTCTGAGTTACTAGTTTCGGACTATCAGTTCTATCCCATCTTCGGCCTCGCCGGTCCCCATCTTCATTAGATCTCTGGACCATAGCGACACCGGTTTTCTGGATTTCGGTTTTTGTGCATTTTTCCTCCACTACCTTCGTAGCATCTCCGTTGCCTTGGCCCCTTATGCAGGCTACCAGACCACCGCATTACCGTCCCCACGGTTGGTGCGTCCGTTCCACAGTAAGTGGACCGCAATGGACTTCAATTGTTGCGATATCTTTGCTATTGGTTTGTCTATTGTGTCTTTGCGTTTCCAACACCTTCCAACGCGTTTCTTCCCGCGACCGGTCCCGCTCCCATGTAGCTACCACAGCTGACCTATGTGCGTGTTATGCGGTAGGGACACATTTCGTCCACGTCGAACTAGTCGACTTAGGTCTATACATCCGGGTGTGTTTCTGGCGATTTATTTAGTGCATTGGCTCTGATCGGCTCCCCTTGCTGCGTTTACTAGCGTTGCCCCCCTAATACTTGGCCGCTTCATAGTGGCACGATGCTCACTTCCTTCTTAGGACCCGTCAGCCCCTTGGTTATCGTCTTAGGAACTTCCAAGGTAGTCTTGCCGTGCCCCCTTCGCCTTATGCATCATGTGTTTCTTTTGGGTTCGTCTTCTATATCTTGCTTGTCTTCCGGATCGCTTCGACCATAGCGAGTAGTCATCAACGCGATACCCCTCTGAACTGTGTTTCGTGTTCCATGCTAAGTAGCCTCCATCGTTTCCGCCAGGACTCGATGATCAGCCTCGCACTCGTACCTCCTTCAGGTCCTTCACGACCGCTGGACATATGAGCCCCCGTGCATACGGCTGCACCCTGAGTCCCGCTTTCTTCTAGATTTGTCTTGGTACCTCTTTAGCTTCGTTTCGGGTTTATTGTGTCTGCTTTGTCTTGATTTTGATCCCTGCTGTTCCTGTTTTGGTCATGACCCCTCCCTCAGCGGTCGCTTCTGTCGATGACCCTATCCGTGATGCTTAGTCCTCACTACGAGGTGTGGGAGAATCTATAGCCTCATTTTTGTTGTTTTGAATAGCCGCATCTTCGATCCCCCTCTCTCGGTCTTTTTTTGGATGAACTTTGTTATCATCCATTGACCATCGTGTGGTCTGCATTTACGACTATTCAGGGTGGGCTAATGTGATGTGGTGTCCTTACGGCTATAGAATGGTTGATAGAATATCGTACAGGTGAAAAGCCTAGTGGCGCTAAGATTGTTCTCGTATACAGAAGTTTCCTTGGGTGCATGAGATAGGCAGTATCACAGAGGCTTTATAAGTCCATAGGAAGGTTCTAAGCACTAGAATATTCCTATGGACGAGATCGCTCGTAGGAGTAACGCTTAGAATTACCCAAGAAATATATCACCCCTTGGATAGGATCTGGTATTATCCCTTGGACATAATAGATGTTTCTTCAGAAGGGCTAAACACCATAGGAAAGTTCCATGGGCTGCTGTAGTTATCCGATCAACGGGTGGTTGGTAGGGTTATAACGTAACCTCTCGTTGAAGCGATCAAGCAAGAGAGGCTGCTCTCCGGCAGACTCTCCCCCCCCCACCTCAAGTCACTTCTCTATCTGGCCCTCGTCTTCCAGGCATTTGTCTCTCACTTAGTCAACATCATCAGAGGATAATAATAATATAAGAGGTCTTTCCATATCGAAGAAGAAGCTTGCTTCCAAGCTCGGCAACGCACCTGCAATCACATTCCCTTCCACTATCGTCTCTCTACACGGTCACGCCTCACCACACTGCACAACTACAAGTACTCGTAGTTGTCTGCCAGACAACTGTCGTTTGAAAACGTTGTGCAACTAGTTGTCTGTAGACAACTTCTGTTTGAAACATATGTGCAACTACGTAGTAGGTGTCTGTAGACAACTACGGTTTAGAAAAGATGTGCAATTAGTGTCTGTACATGACTACTGGGGTCAAAACCTAATCAACTAGTTGTCTGCAGACAACTACTCTTTGAAACACTTGTGCAGCTAATTTTCTGCAGACAACTACTACTGGGTGAACAATATGTGCAACTAAATGTTTATGGAAAACTACTGAGTAGTTGCGCCCGCGCACAACGATTAGTTGTCTGATTAGTTGTCTGCGGACAACCTGAATTACATGGTTTGGTATGTGCTACCAGGTACTTCCGATCGATGTGTATGTGCTACTCCCGGTCGCCGCACCGAACGAAAACCATTGCTATTCGCCTTTCTTTACATCTTCCACGTGATTGCATCTATTCTAATTATAGTGCTTTTGCGAGTGTGCCGCCCAGAACGCGTGAAAAAAAAACACAACACCTAACACCCATCGAAGGCCGCACCTCACCCCCCTCCATTATCACGAGTTGTTTAGGTTTTTAGCAAATTTGTTACCAGTACAAATAAAATACGTTTTGTTCTGCTCCTGTTCCTATCTCATTCTGTCTCTCGGATCATCGGAACTTCCTTACGAGTTTTTTAGGAAGTGTACGTCGAACAAACGTTCTGCGCAGCTGGCAAAGCTGTGTATTTACTTTTTAATCCGTCGAACTCACAGTTGACGTTATTTACAACAATTATAATTTGATTAGATCTGTGACTGACCCCACGGAACTGGTGTCTTCGGGTAGTGTGTAATAATTACAACGTATCAGAGTATACGCGTTGGGAAGAACAATCTACGATACGAATACTCGTATGATACTGGTATGTACGCACATACTACGTGCGGACCCTGTGTTGAGTCATGGATGCTAGGGACGTCGTCGATGGCTATTTCAGAAATATCTCTGCAACTATGAATACTGCTGTTACGCTGTTGTTACTATATTAGTTCGGTGTGACAAACATTATCTGTACGTAGACAACTACTGTTCGAAACATTTGTGCAACTATTAATAGTTGTTTGGAGACAACTACTGTTTGGAAAAGTTGTACAACTACTACAGTAGTTTTCTGCAGACAACTATTGGGTGGAAGAGTTGTGCAACTACTGCTCGAAATGTTTGTACCATTTTTAATAGTTGTCTGTAGACAACTACTGTTGGGAAAACTTGTCCAACTACTAACTGTAGTTGTCTGCAGACTAGTACTGGTTGAAAAACCTATGCAGCTATTAATGGTTGTCTGTAGACGACTACTGTTTGAAAACTTATGCAACTACTATACAGTAGTATTAATAGTTGCCTGCAGACAACTACAGTAGCGGTCGAAAAATCCATGAAACTACAGTAGTTGCGGCCGCGCACAACTAGTAGTTGTAGTTGTTAGTTATAGCTGTACAGGGTGTGAAATTTTCACATCCTGTACAACTACAACTAACAGCTACAACCAATAGTTGCGCACCGCCGCCACTGCCCAGTGGTTGTCTCTAAACAACTAGGTGCACAGGTTTTTCAAACAGTAGTTGTCTGCAGGCAATTTGTTGCACAGGTTTTTCAGGCAGTAGCTGTTTGCAGACAACTACGTAGCAGCTCACGATTTTCAAACAGTAGTTACTGTAGTTGTCTGCAGATAACTAGTTCCGCACGTTTTTCAAAACAGCAGTTGCCTGCACACAGCTAGTTGGACATAATGTTCAAACAGTAGGTGTCTGTACACAACTATTAATAGTTGCGTTGTTTTTTCAAATAGTAGTTGTCCAGACAACTTTTGTGAGACAGCTGTGGAGAGAGTAAGAGTCAGAGTTGTCTGGTCGGGGCTTAACGATCGTTTGTTGTCGCAGCTTGTTCGATGGGACTGTCACCGTTACCAAGACACGAATCAGAGTAGGTGCTGCCACAGAAGTGCTCCGCCGCCACGCCAAGCACGCACACAGCGCACGCCGCACGGGCAACGAACACACGTTGGGCTACATGTCAACATGTCAGCTGTCAATGACCCCACCAATGATCTCTCTTCATATTCGGCAGAACGGTAAAGGCGGGGGGTGAGGTGCCGCCCTCGGTGGGTGTTGGGTGCTGCTTCTTTTTTGTTTGTGAACACGTTCTGGGCGGCTTCAACTACGGTAGTGTGGAATCGTCTGGCATACTCGCGAATTGGACACCCATTAACGCAAGGCGCTCTTAGCCGTTGATACCTCTTGAAGAATAGCACTCTCAGCAGTTGATGCCATTTTTGTTCGGGCAAGTTCCCAATCTCACCACGGTTATGTTTGAACTTCAGGATCAAATTTATGGCACTGTCTGAGGTTAGTCACTAGACCACTGGAGTAACCTGGGTATCGATTATTTGCCGCAAACACCGCTCCTTGTTGTAACAGGGGTATCTTCCACGTACGATGTGCCGCTATCGACGGGTGGTGGCGGTGGCTATCATTCATGCTGCGCAAGGTAAGGTTTGCTTGCACCGACTGTGGTCTGCATTGCAATAGCTCGACTAAATGCTTTATTAAGGGTTGTTCGTTTATAGAGGCATGTGTATGTTGACTACATGTATGTATGTCCTCTGGAGGATCCACAGTTACACGTTCTAACTTCAGTACACACGTTCAAGCTTTCTGCTTTCTTTTCCTGCTGCTTCTAGAGCCACGAGAGTCACAACCTGTAAATGCATAAAACACAACGACTTCATGCATACCTGGTGACAGTGTTGCCTTTGGATAAGCGTGCATGGAAATGCATAAAGAAAATGGCAAATGCGACATAGAATACTGAGTAGATCGTGTCCCTCTGGAGTCGAAAATAATTGATGCACACTACAGTAGCTCAGGTAATGCATTTAGTAGTTTGATCCACCCCTCTTATGTATCTATTGTGTATCATGTCTCTCTCGTGTCAAAACTACTGTGCTCATTTTTCTGTTTATATTTTTACTTTGATCGTTTAGAAATGGTGCCTTCCACGCTCACATTATTGTGGCCACTCCCGAATTTCGGAATTTCTCAGAAATGTAGGGGCCGGGTTTCCTGCGTGAGCTTTCTGGGTTGTCACGAAAGTTGCAGTGACATTGATCCACGACCCTTCTCACACGCTACCATTAATGTTGTTCGTTTCGACATTTGCGTCTTCGGTGCTATGAAGAGGTTGGGTATGCGTCTACCAACGAAATATACTCCATGGTAAAAGTAACAACATTTTCATGGGAGTATAAATTTACCTATTATGTGGAAAGTTTCATGGAAGTAAACCGTATTTACTTTCATGGAAGTAAACACACTTCCATTGTTCCATGGAAGCTTCGGCTTGGTCAGGGCCTTCGGCCACTAGACAGGTCTGGTGTGGTTCTGCGCTGCGGGCTACACGGTGTTGAATATCCCGTTTGTTATTGGTCCACGTTTTGGTAATCGGGATGGGCCTACTTTGATTGGGACGGTGTACAAACTGAGAGCAGGGGATGAACATTTATGCCCTCGCTTCCATGGTGTACTTCCATGCAATTGCCAAGTAAAAATTAGTTTACTTCCGATTTAACCACATGGAAGTAAAATAAAACTTCCATGGAATGATGTTGACTTGCATGAAAGTCAACAAAATCCGTGGAAGTAAATGTTTTTCTTCCATTCAATTAACCATAACTTTCGTCGAAATAACGTGTTAACTTCCACGAAAGTGAAAAATAAACTTAACACTTTCGTGGGATCATAGTTTACTTTCGTGAAAGTAAAAAAACTTTTGTGGAAACCGTCATGGAAGTAAACTCAAAAGTCAAATAATGTGGTCGATCGCCAAATTCGGGCAAAACTTGCTATAATTGGGTTCGTTTCTGAGTTTTCTGTAGCAGCAGACAGGATCTCGGAAACCGCTCGTTCCCAAGCTATTCTAATCAGTAGTAATCAAAGATACCAGGAATACTGTACCTAGTTTTGGTATACAAATCAGTTGCCTTTGCAACAGAGAGGTTTATATTCCCCGTTGCCAATAGACATGGCCCTGCGATATGCCGGGCATGAATGATCACCAAGCAGCAGTTTCTCGGATTTCTTGTGCATTGAGTCCGGCCCAACAGAAACTCGAACACTGGTCCCGACCGATATGTTTTGTCTCCGGACGGCCGTCTGCGACTACCGTTTCTGACGATGGATCCCTACCCCCTTAGGTCTCAATCCGTGCTTTGACCCAGCCACGGACGCATTCGTGTGTGAACCAGCCAGCGATCGAATGTGAGAATTTCGGCTAGAGGTTTTTGCGCGTCGGCTTGATGTAGGCCGAATGATTAAAGTGCAGCTTCATCTGTATTACGGTAGCTGAATCATCTTGTATGGTTGCCGCAGGCAGCGGAGCATGGAGTAGAACGGATTACAGCAGTTATATACCGTTTGTTGGCTTCCGCTACGACTACCGTCTGAGCTTTTCAACCAAAGGCTATGTTCACTATATATATTACCGGTGGTACCTTGCATGTTTGTTTGATAAACGAATTACGCTGCTCCGTGCGAACAATCCCAGCTCATCGTTTCTGGCGCATCCGTTTTATTCTCCACTCCAGTGAGCTTGAAGGCTGCGGCGTGACTCAAGATGATGCGGATGACCTAGCGACATGCCTCGTCATAGCCAGAAAGGCTGGGGCGACCGAACTGTGAGCGAAAAACCACTGCCCTATCTGGCAACATGAGGTTTGACTGCAATGCGGTGTTGCTACATGTCGTACAATAAAAACAACGTGAGAGGGTTGACGCTGTCTGCGTCAAGCGTCGATCAACTGCGCAGGCCGTACTCGCGTAAGAGACGGCACTGTTAACACTGACACTACTGTAGTGCTAGCTAAATGTCGAAAACAGCCTGCCAATAAATGTACCGGTAACGAGATGCTCTTTACCAGCTCAGACTATGTGCACAGCCTACTCCCAACTTAACACTAGCGAGCAAGCAGTGTCGATGATCGATGGTGACCGTATGACGTGACGACACGGCGTATAACAACATCACACGCTGTGAAGGTCGCTGTCCCTAGCATGGGTTAACAAAGGTCGGGGGGGGGGGGGGTGAACTCTTGTCGTGCAAGGCTGCAGTCGTATCACCATATACGCTCGCACCCCCTCAGTGTCGGGACGGGGCACGTTGAGTTTTCATCAACCAGGCAGACATTGCCTGCACCAAGCGCGAAGCACCGTGGGGGGGATGGGTACGTTAAACCGAGACGCATACACAAATACAGACAATACAGACACGTAGGCATACAACATACAAGCGTAGATACCGTACTCATCCTATACAAAGTATAGCTATTAGTAGGGTGTCGAGCGATTATTCTATGGGTTTTACCTAACGAAGATATAGTGTTGACGGTTCGCATCATATGTGCTTCTTCTAGCTGCACCTCGTACGTTTCGTAATTCGTTCGGGTGAACTGCAAACAAAACAATCCCAGTACTCCATATGCACATACCAGGTATACTGGTATATACAACATGCAATGGGCTTTTTGTCGTGGCAGACCAAGTCTTCATGCGCAAAGCACAAATCTGTGACACTCGTTCCTTTTTCGTGTGTCTGGCCCATGACCAATTGTCCCCAGGAGCTTTGGAGACAGCACCAACAATGTCATCGTTGATGACGATTTCTTCTCCAGACTTGACACGAGGACGACGTGAGTGTGCTTCCGCGCTCGACTTGTTTCAGTTTCACGTTGTTCTGGGTAACTGTAATTCAAACAAGCACAGCTTCTTCAGTCACTTATCGGGAATTGCCACTGTTTTGTCTGGTGTAGAGCACAATTCGGATAGCTAAATTGCCCCGAAAATACGATAAGTATATATTCGCGGCACACAATTACTGCAATCGCCGGTCCGATTTATCATTTCGAATATTAGTTAGTTAGGGCTTACCGCTGAGGGACAGAGATGAAAGCTAGGATAGCTGACCACACGCATTCTACCACACGTTGTTGAGTTTAGTCAGTAAGTACGCCCAGGATCGGGCAGGAGCGGCAACTTGCAGTGGTTTTCAAGCCACCTGCTCGCCAGCCCAAATTGACATTGCGTGGATAACTCTGATGGGTGTTATGAACTCATTTCGCGCCTACGCCTTGCATGTGTGGACTTGTTCCGACTGAGAACGCAGTGAGGACGACGGTGGTGAACCAGCTACATTCGCTCTGGGCACGGAGGAGCGGTTGTTGACAGAATCCCAACCACATGTCCCTACCTTTTTCGATCTCGCGAGCGAGCGCTTTGAGTCTCGTGGAGGAGGTGGATTGGTTCCGGACCACGCGGAGAACGCCGCGTTTGAACGATTGCAGGTACTGTGATGGCGACGGGCCTTACACAAACTCTTCAGAGCCGTGCCGCAGTACGTAGTAGCGGGTTGGACGTTTGACCCCAACCTCTTCCCGCTAACGTAGGAAGCTACCCTATACACATCGATCCAATTTGTCGTTTACGGCATACATTCATATTTTATTCGCCTTCCGACAATATGCCGGGCATTTTTCGTTTAGAATGAAAAAACTGATCAATTTCGTCGATTGGCACCAGTCGTATTCACTTAACTATCCTCTCCTACGTATACTCAATTAACCACGCACTACCACACTTTATCTAATAATTACGATTAATATCCTTGCCGTCCGACAATATGTAGCATGATCTTCAACGTTTATCACTCATAGCAACACGAAATAAGGATTATCGTAATATATAGAGCGATCGAGATTTGGTTTCGAGCTTACCTTACGATTTTGCAAAAAACAACTCAGCTGTTGGGTGATATATGGAGCGCCTTGGGTGAGCAGTCTGAGACCCAACGATCGCGACCCCTACAGCAGCACGCCTCGGCGTTCCATCAATCACACCTTCTGCCTGATATATGGGTTTGCCTTCAGATAAGAGAAAATAAACTGCCTGAGATCGGGGCAGCAGTGTTTGACCATAGTCCGTCTGGTCGATGGAGTTCTCAAAGAGGCGTGTTGCGACAGGGGCAGGACAGTTTGGGCGTTGTGTTCTTCTGACTGACGCTTTTCGTGACCTCCTGGACTCCTTGGTTTAGTTTTTTTTTTGTTTTTCACAACATTGCACCCCTTTTTTCCGAGGTTACTTAATAACAACCCCTGCTTCCCGTAAACAATAAGCACATTCATACCAACTCCCCTATATTGGCACGACGACATTTTACCAAGGGTACGCGCGGTAAAGGTCGGGACGGGAAAATGTGGTCGGGACGGGAACGGTACAGTACGGGAATGGGAAACCGTCAGATTTTTCGTTCCTAACCGCGATTTCCCGACCGGTACCATCGTCAGTTTCTGTTCCCGAGCTCTACCGTCCCGCGGTAATGGCCGTGTTCCCGTTCCCGACTGTTTCCCATCCGACTGTCTGCCCATTCCCGACTATTCCCGTCCCGCTGTCCGCCCAGTCCCGACTATTCCCATCCCACTGCTGTAATATAAGTGATTCCCGTCCGATCCCGACCATGGGGCACAGCTTCTCTCATCCCGGACTCACTACGCCGTATTGGGGCAGATATTCCCATTCCATTTACCGCCGTTTTTTTCGTTTTCCCATCGCATGACCATGGATGGATGCAAGTGCGTATACTGCTTGCTGTAGACCGGAGGAGACTGCAGATATTCGTGCGTCTACCATTTGTTTATATTTCCGAACTATCAAGGAACTATAAACAAATCGTATACGCGCGAATATATATTTCCTTTTTCTTTTTTTTTTCCCTCTCGTTGTTTTAAAATTTAAACACGAACTTAAACTTCGTATCAACCATTTAACCGGCCCAACTCACACTTCGCTATTTGAAATAATGAAATAATGGTACGACGTATGATATAATAAATCGGTCGATGGTTTAAGCTTGCGTTTCTTTTGGTGTTCTGGTGCAGATTCGTCCCAAGTGGGTGTGTGGGCATTGTGGAAAGGGGAAAAGCGGGGGGTGGTCGTAACAATACTGACGTGGCTTTTGTCCCGGGAACCTTTTCGTTTCTTGTTTTCTGGATTTGACTTATTCGGGAGGGGGGGAGTCGGGTTTTGAACACCATGATATCGGTTCGTTCGTAAGGAGGCCAACAAAGCGTTCGGGTTAAAAATTCGTACCAGGTATACACTTCCTGTCGAGAGAGGCGATAATACGATAATAACACCCTGTGCTCCGGACTCGATACTCGAAGTATGCCAAGTATGATATTCAAAATGCAAACAAAGCGTGATGTTGTGTACCATGTACGTATAATACCATACTTTTTTCGTTTTGTTCCTCCTGTTTTACATTCTCGCGAATGTTATACTCGTCTATCGTAGCATATCAATACGTCGAAGTCACAAGTCGGTAATATAACTACGAGGATAAAAGCTACGAGGAGTACTCGTACTCGAAGAAGACTTTTGATTATAATTCGCTCTTTTCAGCCGTTGTCTCCAGCCTGTGTTCCCGACCGTGTTCCCAACCATTCCCGACTGCGTTTCCCGACTGCGTTTCCCGACCGTATTCCCGACTCGGTTCCCGACCTATTCCCGACCCGTTCACCGATCATTTCCCATACCGCCGAAAAATGGTTCCCGTACCGTACCGTACCGCCAAAAATCGGTCCCCGTCCCGTCCCGTACCGCCAAATAATCGTGTCTTCCCGTCCAATCCCGTCAACCAAATGGTTTCCCACCTTCCCGTCCCATTCCCGTCCCGCGATAAACAGACGGGAACATTTTCCCATACCGCCCCTCGGGAAGACCCAAAAACAAACCCGCCTGCGGCGGGCAAAACGGTCCCATCCCGTACCGCGCGGTGCCTTCGGCACCGTGCGTACCCTTGCATTTTACAGCCTATGGACCGTAGAACTTAAAGCGCAGTCCATACTCTACTGTCCTTGATTTAGTATTGTAGGGCTGAAAAGGGGTGCCAAATATACTACACCTCCATTTGATTGGTTGATTGGCCAACCCCTCTATCCCGATCCCACCCAGACCAAATCTCAGTTGGCACCCTGCTCCCACGTAGTAGGCGCAGACATATAGGCCTGGGGTTCGGTTTGTGGTTAGGGTTAGGGGTAGCGGGAGAGTGTGCAGATTATAGTTAAGAGCTGCAGTCCATGGACTGCAAATAGTTGCTCTCCTGTATTGGTATCTCTTTGGTTTGGCAAGATATTGGGTGCCTCCTATGTGAAATTACTTGACAAACAACCCCTCCCCTCCGCAAACAAAAACAACGAACATATGCCACAACCCCCCCTAAACGATTGGTCAATCAATGGCTCTTTGAGGTGCAGTACCGAACGAAAATGCATTGCTGTACACCATAATTCACTATTAGCAGCACGTATCCAATTATTCGCTCTCACCTGAGCGATGCCATCGTTCATCGGCTTGAGGCTGCACGGTTTCTCAGAGCCAGTTGTGGGTGGCTTACTAAAAATACCAAGGACTTACTAATAGTATGGAGCTCTTGAAGTGAGGAGGCTTGGACACATTTGGTGATACTGTACGCCTATCGTAGCACGCGTTGCAGAAACTTCCCATTGAGGTCGCTGAAATACATTTCGGTTTGGACAAGGTTGTTCGTTGTGTTTGCCTGTGTACGTAACGAATGGGATAGTGAATCGGCGTACGCTTTCGCTCTTCTAGAATCCAGTGTTTGCGTGAGATCTTGAGCTAATCAAGCGAGGGATCTCATACACCAACGGATGCGTCCTCTTCCGTGGCATGACTCAGTACTCGACTGCCACGTGGTCGAGGATCCTCCGCTTATGCGTATGCTGGGTTTGTCAGGTTGGGTAGGTATTGTGTTGGTCCACCCTTAGCACAGGCCTGTGCTGATGTAGGGTTGCATTTACTAGCTGATGCTTTGGGGAAATCGAGGAGAGGTTTGCTCTTGGACGTGGCGCTTGCGGACCAGAAAAACAGTGGGAGTACACACTCATAAATGGATGAAGGGGGTGCTGCATGTTGTTGTCTGGAAGACTGGAGCGCCGCTGTTGCCAAGAAGCCTACGTTATCTAGAGCACTCACATGCTTGAAAGAAGCCCCCGGCAGGTGTGAGTTGTTTAGACCGACATACGCTTGTCAGCTGTGGAATATGCTTACTGTAGGACACGATGTATATATTACTCCCTTTCAAGGGAAAAAATGTGTAGCAACAATACTCGCTGTTTTCAACGGTCAGTGGATACACTGCTTCTATATTTTCAGGCGACGTGGTGACTTCGCTATAGCTGGAAGTTCCAATGTTGCTATATACGATACGCCATGAAGCTGTGCTGCAGTTTTACCCGCCCAACATTGAGGCAGTCGGTAGGCTGCTGTGGAATATCTCCCAGTGGATATTGGTCAAGTCAATAGGGGTCTATTGCCTCAATCAATATGCACTAGCAGTTAATCTACAGCGGCCTATGGATGTAATCATTGTTTGGCGGATGAGACTGCAGTTCGGCTTCGTAGAGCATCGTAGCAAAACATGTTGCCAGTACCTTTAGACTGCTGGTTGGACGTTTCCTTCTTCTTCCCCTCGATTGTTCAGCAACAGTATTATATTGTAAGCCGTTTACATCCCGACCGCCGCGTTGTTTCGTCTCAAATATGGGGGGGGGGGGGGGGGCTTTGTGATGCTGGCTTGAATACGTAAGTGTTTGCGTTGCCTGAATACTCAAGTAGCAATTTCAATCGAGGGAGAACATTCACAATCGAACAGTCCTCGATACTACAAGGGTTTCCCGCTCCTACCCACGCCGCAGCTAGTGAGAAGACACAAGATTTTCCCGTCAGATGAAAGGCGGGGGTATCCGCGTTTACTACTGTAGGTGCACACAATACATCGGAACCTTGACGGAATATGAATCGCTTCGTATAGACCATTTGCTATGGTTTTTACCGGATCGTTTACTGTAGCACCTTTCGCACAGCTTACCATTCCAGAAACGATGTCCCCCCCGCTCAACCACTCTCCTTGATCGTGGTGCTTCCTTTATATTTGTCGCATTCAAGCTCATACGGGTCCCTAAAGCTGGGAGTAGTGAAGCGAGTGTCATCGCCAGGCTCCTTGGTGGGTGCACACCTCGCGGGCCGTGCTGCTTTATGAACGGAAAAGCTGGAAGTTGCCCTGAGCATTTGCCTCCCTGTCGAGCGGTGAGCACGATATCTCAGTCGGTACATACACGTCTAGGGGATATTAGAGATTGCCTCGTATCCGTGCTTGTGCATTTTTGAAGCAGTATGTGAGCTTTTAGCCACCGTATACACTTGCAACCCTGCTCAGGTTGGCGTCACGTTGTGAGCACCCCGCCAGTATTCCAATATCAGACAATGCTGCACGAGTAATACACAACTTGCCTTTTTCCAACACCGCAAAAGAGGCCACGGAACACTGGTAATTGATTGTCCGTGGACGCGTGCTACGATAGAGGGACCACTCATTTTGTTTTTTTGAATGAACGGGCCCCTTAAGGGCCCGAATGAACGAGTATAAAATAAATTCGGTTTGGAAAAAATAAAATTCAAATTCGCTTTTCATTGGTCAACACACGCACCGGCACCAAATATTATGCCCCAAAATCCTAATCTTCGGTGCTGGTGCGTGTGTTGACCAATGAAAAGCGGATTCGACTATTTTTTTTTCCAAATTTAATTTGTTTTTTCTTCGTTAAAACGGGCCCCTTAACGCAATTTCGTCGGTCTTTCCTTCTTGAGTTGCAATATGTTACATTTTACAATTAGGCCATGGTATTGTTCATCGGGTAGCATTTTCGTTTCCTCCTCAATCACGTTTTGGGTGAGGCGTAGAGCTACTCAAGCCACCACCCTTAGAAGGCAAAACACATGGGGCACTTCTACTACCGCACCATGCGTCCGTGACTGATTCTGAGATGAACGTGTAAAATCGTCGTAACTCGGACCACCAACTTATAGCACATCTACTTATTCGTTTTGGGCCATCCTGCTGATATTTCCGTCTGCGGGATAACACCTGACCGCACGCATCCGGTGTCACAAGGTTATCGGATGCCATGGGCACCAGATGGGAGAAAAGAAGAATCGGCTGCTGGGAACAGCGTCCGTGTTTTCGATGTCCCATCTCCGAGATATCGTGGACCGGCTTGTCTCTGGATTCTTCTACGGCTCCAACCACTCCCCTGAATGTGCTAAGGATGAGATTGTGGTGCGTCGTTTTGGGCTTTGGCGAACCCAAGCTACTCACTTCCACTTTTGCAATGCCCATCTTAGCGATTTGAACGACCATGTGAGACGCGTACCTCGATAGAGGTAGCATTTTTTGGCTGAAACGTTCTCTGAATGGCCGGGATCCATACCCCAGATTCGTCGGAATTTCATTCTCGCGTTGAAATACGTTTCAAGTGTATACTTAGGCCATGGAATTATTCATCGGGTAGCCTTTTTGACTGGTGCTACGGTAGGGGGGTCATGTATAGGTGCTTGTTTTTCGCCTGCACAGAGCCACTCGGCCGAGTGATTGCTATACTGCGTTGGACTCATAACTTTTGTTTTTTTAGGTTATCGTTCTATATGCACCGCCATCGGAGGTTGTGTTACGTAACGCGAACAAACTATGTTTAGGTACAATGTTCAGTTAAATTCAGAGCTACTCTCGTCCGAGTGGACAAAACACGATATCGAGAATGTGGGTACCCCCCCTATCGTAGCACCTGTCTTTTGTTTTCCTCCAAAAATTGGATTTTGAGCTTGTCCAGTTACCACTCTCAGACAAAAACACGGTGCATCTCTATCGTAGCATGAATCGTGGTATGAAAGGTGTTTTGGGTGTCTTCTTCGAGCCAGTGCGCGCATGATGACCAACACCCCGTAATTCCGCCATCGTCCACTACCCCTTGGGCGTCGAAGCCGAACCGATCTTCCATTTGTTACCCATGACATCGACCACCCTGACATGAACGCCCCCGAACGGGCTATTGGACCGAGCAGGCGGATTGGCAGCAGGAGAAGCACGTATAGAGGCGTGGCTGCGAGATCTGAATGGAAGACAGTTGACACATGTAGGCTAACGTGCTGCGATGTCTAGATGGATGACAATTGGCCCGTGTAGGCTAACGTTAGGCTCGCCACGATGGAAACGTGTCGGCGCTGTCTATGCTGGATGCGTCTTCACCACAACAGCGACAATTATCCCTCAAGGTCTTTGTACAGGTTCCATTTTTTTTTTTTTTTCTGCATCCTTAATGAACTGTCCCAGGACTACGAGGAGTGCTTCTTGGAGATGACTAACCTTCCACGCTACCAGAACGTCGCATCTAGAATGTTTGCGGGCCACTATGCATACGACGGCGATGTACGCCTATGCCTGCGAGAAGACTCAGAGGACTGCGATGAAACGCTAGAATCCGTCTTGGCAGGGACCTGCAACCTCAACTTCATCATAATGACGTAAGTATTTTGGGTACGGTTAAGCCAGAAGAGTATGTTGTTGTATACCACGCACACCTTTAGAAAACGTGTTGTATATGGTCCTTATCTTCGGCTTGGGACGGAGAGCCGCAGGCTGACATGTCGTCCCGATGATCTAGCTCTTTGTCGTGTCCACATGCCTTGGTGCATAAAACGCATCTCCCTTCCTTCAATGTATGGGCTCCTACTGTACGCAGTCCCGGACCACCGAGATACCTGATCATTTAACACCATCCCACTCCTCGAGAACACGAATATGCCTCCCCGTAGAACACTGAAAACAATAGTAGTAAATTGCTTGTACTCCCGGTTATCCGTTAAACGAACGATATCATTGCTTACCGGTACTCTCCTAGTAAATGTCCCCATACTTCACAGAATGTAAACGATTTACATACTTCACGGTATGTGTCCCCTAATAAAAAACCATGGGGGGGCGGGAGAAGCCAACGTGTGGCTGGCGCATTGACTGCTGGCCAGCTACTAACATATAATGCGGTGACCATTCGCGTGTCCTTCGAGTCTGCCAGCACCGCCCGGTGAGGTACCCACTTCGCAGTCCCGCCGGCGTGACCGAACAATCATTACGTAGTTGCCATGAAGAAAATTAACTCCCAAACAAGCACACGTAACATGCCTGCAAGTAAGATAATTGTTTTATAAATCGCACGTAATATCAGACGCACACATTATGTCATTTTTTTACCTAAGACAGGAAATTAAAAAAATAATACTACTCGCACATACTTGAAGACATTAATTAGATTTTCCCCTACGAGGTTGACGATATGGTCGAAACAAGTAATTACCTCTAGAAAAACGATTCTGTATATCACCCGAAAGTGGTTTTAAGGAAACAAACGTGCGCTTATCCCGATAATCGAAACAATTAGTTATCTCTATTATAACAACTATTTAAGCTCTGTATATCACCCCAAATACGTTTTTAAGGTAAACATCGTACGCTTAACCCGATAATCGGAACAAGTAGCTATCTCTAGAACACCGATAAAAATTATGTGTATCACAATCACGCGTTTTAACTCATTCAGAACTACAGTAAAAAAATTATCCCACACTAATTCCAAGTAATTTGTCCCCAAATACGTGGGACCAGTTCTGCGTGGGTTAACGTATAAAGCGTACGCTTGACCCGATGTGAAATCCCACGGCCTACGTATTTGTTTTGCTTGTCGAAATTCAGAATGATGGGAAGCCCCATTAGACTAGAAGCATGTGTACCTAAACGTGCTCTCCCGATCGAAGCGCGCTATCAGTACCTTCCCGTGCTGCTGCACACACTTGGTAGTTCCAGCTTCGCGATCAACGGTATGTCTAGCCCATCAACCCGCTGGTCAGCTAGCACGAAAAGGAGTATGTATTCGCGTGCCTTATCCATTCTGCCAACACCGTTCGGTGCTGGTCCCACCTTGAATCTCCACCTATACGTGAACAACCAAACCATGGCTACCATGAAAAATATCAGTTCTGAAAAAGTGTTATAAGGATTACCCTGGGCTGGGCAATCGATCGATATTTTACCCCTATAGCTCAGCAGGTAATACCGTCACATTTGACGTCGCCGAGGACACGGGTTCGAATCTCACTTCGAGCGTTTCTTTTATAGAACCGCTTGCGCATGCGTCCCTAAAAAGCACGTCTCCCTGGTTCCCCAGGTATTGAAACGAATCGGGTAGGTCAACGTACGGCCGTATACGGTACCGACGTCCCAAACATCCCGCCGTTCAGAGGGGGGGAGAATGTTATAAGGATTACCCTGGGCTGGGTAATCGATCGATCTTTTACCCCTATAGCTCAGCAGATATAACACACATTAGGTACTGTAATACCCTCACAAAAGGCACACATCATATCAACCTAAACCCCTAATTCGCTCTACAGCACCAAACCTACATATTGTTCTCGAAACGGTCCCCGATCTCTGAAACTCTTCCTTGTCAAGTTGCCGCCAGCAATGAATACCAAGTGAACTATCAGTGACCAGTATGCCACGCACACTTCCCCAAGTACAAGCTACGAGTGCGTCGTATGTGTTTGTGTGTAGTATCATTCCTATGTGCATGTATACGTTGATCGGAGGTGTATGCCTCATGTAGAGAGAGTTTCTTACGGTAGTCTCAAGGATAGGGCCGGGTACTGTGGGCGTATTAACGACTGGCTTGCGCCTACTTCCGGTGCCGTCGGTGGCATAGAGCTATCCTCCTCGCCAATACGCGGTAGGTTGTCCAGTCAAGTCCTGCCGTCTACAGTAGCGGGAAAATGACTTTCAAAACGTGCATACCGTTCGTGAGCATGCACAGTTCGAATCGAATCGACGAGGGGACAAAGTGCTGAACTATTTGCTGTGATAACAAATAAAGGGACGTACTGTAGGGGGGAGGAGGGGGGGGTACCCGCCATGCAACCCCTGGTCTGAGATACGGAAGGGAGGGGACTGGATATGTAAGACAAGCATATAGATGTGACGGAAACACCAATCAGTCAAACAAACAAATAGTCGTTTGCCTGCGCAGGGATTTACCGAAACCCCACCCTTACGCTACAAGGTAGCCCACCTTGATACCCCTTGCAGTCATTTTAACTGCTCTAGCTTGTGCTCACTATCTGTTACACCCGCTACTACTGCGCACTTTTTGGAATGCAGAGAGCTATGGCAGTCGTCCGTTCTTCTCCTTTTCGAGACGTTGCCGTGGTTGCGGCCCAACCTGGATTTCTTCCCGGTCCAGCATCCTGCACCCGGTATTGAAGTTGTACTGAATACGCAATTTAGTCGAGCTGTAAGATGATACGAGTTGGTCGGTTTCCAGTGCAACAGTTTCTTTCGTGCAATGACCAGCTCACGCGAGGCAGTGTGCGACGTGCTGTCAGCCAGGCGTTGTAACTTTAGGGTGCTGTAATCTTGCTCGACTGCCGTGACCTAAATACACTCATAGGTTATGTAGACTTTAGCCATGCGCCTACAGTAAATCTAAGACCATTTTTAAAACAATCGCACTGCTTGTGCCGCTGTCCACTAGACGCCAAGGGGTCGTCCTCTACACCAGACGAAGGTCCTAATCTCGAGACTCGGGAGTATATCGTGTCGCGACGTAACGACGATGCTAAGCACGCCGAGGGAATCCAGCACATCACGCCAGAGCTAAGAAACACCGCGAGCCGCGCGAACCCAGTCGACAATGTGCTCCACGAGTTTGTATCGGCAAAGTTCTGCCACCGATTGCAAGAGACTGGCCTACTTCAGCACCCCCTGGTGGCCACCGAGCTCGCTACCTACGAGCTTCTACGTCAAAGGTGGGGATACAATTCGTTTCAGGGAAATCCTGGCCGGTTTCGTTGGGTGTGTTAATGGAGTCGTGCCAACATTGCCACAGCAACACCGATACCGTGTCGTGAAATACAACAGTCCCATAGCTACACTTCACACGCGATTCACAGTTGGGTGAAGACTTGTCGTCAGTCTACGTGCTGTTTACACGATCGCTCGAGCGTATAAAAAAGAAAATATACCATACCAGCTTTCGTGTTTCTTGAGGTCATCAGTGACGCGGCCTCAAGCAGCATTCCCATCATTATGTAGGTATAACAGTGCACGCGGACCGTTGGCGCATGGTTCGGTTGACAGCAACGACGCTATAACCTATTTACGCAGCCATTCATGCGGGCGCGTCTTTGATCTCTGCGCAGGTGCATGGACGACCACTGGGTTAACACTACTCTGGAATCCTTCGCGCCCCTGATACCCGAGGACTGTCGCCTCTATCGACCGTTCCCCCATGCGTAGAAACTTGGGAATCCAGAGTCGCGCCGAACCGCGCTGTAAATTTGTTTTCGGGGGGGGGGGGGGGAGGGCATCCATTCAGAACAACAGCCCCGGGAGGAAGCCATTTGCATGTTTGTGTTGCAGTCCGTGTGCTTTGCCTGCTTTCGACACTGTACGAATGTCGATTATCTGAAACAAGAGCATGCTACCGTAGTTTCTCCGTGCCGACGGAAAACCCTACGTTATTTCCACTGCATTCATTCGGGATTAGTGGGGCGTCATGCGTGGGCGCTCGGCGGGCTGCAGCAGGCCATGATGCAGACCAAGCAGGGTGGGCCTGTTCCCATGGTGATGTGGGCGAAGTCCCACGAGGAGGTGTCGGCACGAAAATTCATTGGTTTGGGCGGCTCTGGGCGCGGCTGTTTCCCCTGTCAGCGGCGTAAGGGTATGTATGGTATTTTCTGACAGCCCTTGTTGTACGAATCTTGATACTCTGTTACCGTAGTGTGTACCTTTGAGGCAGTCGAGGGACGTGTTCAGACTCCATCATACATAAATGGAATCATTTCTCACGCGGGTTGAGGAAACAAAACACTTAACCCTAACCATCTCGGGTAATCAAACATTTGGTGGGGCAGCTGTGATGCCGGCCAACGGCGGGCCGGCCGCGGCGCCGGCAGCACGCGACGGAGTGCCGGAAGCGACGACCACTCGTGGCGGGGCCCTGGGTCGTGGGGGCGGGGTTCGATTCGTTGACTGGTGGTGGCGGCATTGGACGCAAATCTCGTAGTCCTTACCCCGGGATCCGTCACGTCCGGGGAAAACGAGAGAAGAGTGTGCTTGCTCGATTTTTGCGAGTCGTGTTTTTTAATTCATTTTTGTGTCGCCGCATAGTTTCACGGATTCTGCCGCTGACACCCGCCGCTCATCCATTCGAGACCAGGGTCTTGGTAGTGGCTTCCCGTGGGTTTTTGTGGGTAGCATGCAAGACCGCTGCTGCTTCTGCTCCTATGCCCCTGCGCCACTGCTGCTGTTGCTGCTTCTACTGTGTTGATGCTCCCGCTGGTGTGTATACATTAGTAGTGCTACTCCTGTACCCCTTTCGTTGTAGTCCCCTCTCCGCGCTTTCGCTCCCGCCCGAAACAGACTATCAGCAAACCGTGCGAGAAGCCAAACCGGCGTACCGTTTATGAGAAAACAAGCACCCCCTAGACAATAGACTCAGCAATAGTAGTCTATTTCTTCGACCCTGGGCGAGGAGAAAACGTATCGATGTCCATTATCCGCCAAAATAGACTGCAGAACGTGTGTACCATATATATATGAGCGGCAACAATAGCTGTGGAAACTTGAGAGCGATAGTCTATTGTAGTGACAATATACTGGGGATACTGTCAGTCGATGGAGACGTTGTTTACCGCGAAATATTGGGAAACGTGCCCATCGGTGGCCATCGCCGGCCTCAATACATTGTGCAAGTTATCCATCGACACCCATTGTTAACCACAGTAGGTTATGCACGATGTCTGTCGATGACTATTGCTAACCGCGATAGATTGCGTAGAACCTCAGCTGGGATCGAAACGGGAGTACTGGCGGAAACAAGTGGTGTACCTGGTAGCACAAGCTTCTACAATATGTCCTTGCTTTCCCTTTTGCTTGATAGGGTTTGATGAGCTCTTGCTCTCATACGAAAGTCGGCGGTCGACGGCACTTGTCACTTGTATCTACCAATTGAACGGCATCAATACGGGGTGCGGAAATAGTCTTTAAGAGTAACAACACACCCCAAGGATGGCAATGGCTCAATATTGGCGGACACGGGTGTGCACATCTTGTTGGACAGCAATACCCGTCCATCGACACTATTATCAGTCTGTTGTTAAAAATAATGGCCATCGATGGATAGCTTGCACACCCACTCGGTTGTGGACGACAATGGCTATATCTATAGACACCCCAGAAATCTATGGTGGTCGGCATTACGCATCGATGGACACAGTACCCAAATGAGTTTGATGGACAATATCAATCGATAAACCGTTTTTCTATCTTAATAATAAAACAGCCGACTTTCCTAACTAAGACTTGCCTTTCCGATAAGAATGAAAATCGATTTTATAAGTAGTTTTTTTTCTTTTTCAAGAGTTGTATTTCGCTCACAACAAGAAATTAACCAAGAATATGTGTTACTCGATGGTAGGTATCGATCCACAAAACAAAATCGAAGTCAGCCTTGACAGGCTCGTAACACAGAGGACACAAGGGAATTGGTATTTAGGGGCGAGGGACCTCGCCCATAAATCCCGATTCTCTTGGATCTTCGATATATTAAGACCGTCCATGCCGATTGTTTTTTTTGTCATCGACGGCTGCCACAAATAACACTAGTTTACAGTGTAAATTTTGACTGTGAGGGAGTATTTTCGATGATCATTCTCATCGGAAAGGCAATTATCAACGAGGAAAATCGGCTGTCATAGCGTGGGTCACGCCATCACGTCCCGCGTAAGCATCCATGATGGGTCAACGCACAAAACACAAGGGTTGCTTATGCTTCTCAGTGCTACGGTCGTAGCGAGTTTTTGTTTGATATCTGCTGAATCTACTCGGACATGTGGTTCGCGTGTAACCTAGCTTTCATTTAACCATGCAGTCCAAGGAGTGCTGACACCAATTGCGCCAATCGATCTCGCGTTCGGCCTGTGTGACCCGGTGGTCGGTGCACGTCTGTTAGCTACGATTAATACTTGCCTTTGCGCAGTCTTGAGCTGTTGCAGATGTTTTCGATACCGAACAGCCTGTCAAGCCGTTCAAAATATCTGTACGGAGCTTGGGCATACGGATCGAATTTCGCAAATACATGTGAAGCCCGTCCTTTCGACGCAACCAGGGCTATTCATGCTCCATACTGTCTGTGGAGACCGGGCATACGGATTGAGCGATCACTTAGCGTCTTTTAACAGCTGCGGAAGACCCCCTGGCGGCTGAACGTATCGAACCGAACGTGGACATAAAATGGGCAACTGCAGGGTGAAGGTGTAGTGCAGATTGAAGATGTCTGGCCTTTCGTGAGCATCCAGCCTCAGCAAGAACATTCGTTGTGTCCGGGAGCAAACACGTCAGTTCCCAACCGTTTTTTAAACTGGCACGGGTGCCTGTGTGGGGATGACGATATATCACAGGATTTGAGGGTGCAGCTACTTACGTTCGTGGGGTACACTGGGGTGTAGACGCTTGACATGCCCCCACCTTCTATCTGTATGGTGTAAGCCTAATATCGGGATTGGCAGCGGTACTTTAAGAACATGTTGTTGGATCATTCACGCACAATCGCCAAACACAGAACCCTCGTGCCACCAACAAAAAAAAGGCGCGCAAACCTCAGACGGATGTCAAGCCATTTGTTTGCGGTATTTGGATAAATCAATGGCCATATGCTGCGGTTTCATGTTGAATTATTATGGCTGAGTACTTGTGCAGCAGCAGTGATGCACAAAACCCTCTATCCACCAACCCCTCCCCTAAAGTTCGCACCAAACGCTAACCAAAACCAAGCGTTGGTGCGGTACATACAATGATGTACTTGACAGATGATGTTATGCTTGCATATAACAGCAACAGCACCAGGGCACAACAACTATACCCCCCTTCCCTTTAGTATACTAGCACCAAACGCCCAAGGTCAACCACGTGGTAGCCAAGCTTTAGAAACAACATGCATGCGTGTCCAAGCTAGAATGTTGCGGCACAAGCAGCAGAGCAAACCGCAAACACTTCCCTCTGTCCTGTGTTCTGTATATTTCTGACGTGTGTTTTCCATGCGTTTGGATACTTGTTTTGGTCTGTGACTCGTGGGCAGGGTACATGCAGCGTGGTGTCCTATTACCGGTAGGAAGCGGTTGTAACGTGATTGGTTTGTCTTTGTTCGGGCCACATGACTGTACAGCCTGGGTGACGACATGACCGCGGTGCGTAGAAGTCATGACGAAGCGTATCAATGCCCTTAGACTGAAACTACAAACTGCAGTCTATGCATGGGTACGTTTCTACATTGTAAGAGTATATACGACATGATCGCGGTGCAGATATAACATAGTAATCCGTGTCATTGGACTAAAACTGCACTACATAGTGTAGTATATACACGGATCCGTGCCTACAAGGTAGGAGTATATTCGGCATAGGCTCCGGTATATACGTGTACAGAGTGTAGTGTACGCTTAAGGGGCACTTCGGCCAAAACATATTAGAGCAAATTAAAAACAAATCCGTTTTTTTCCAATTACCATACTATTTCTGGTATAATTTCTTCTTTTTCATGACTCCATACGGAAAACAACATTTATCAGGTTCCAATGCTCAGACTGCCAGCCGATGAGTGGTGTTAGAGAGCGTGAGTCATGGGCAACATTTGTGTCTCGGGAGGCGTATCGATCAGACGACTTTTTCATCACGAAACGTGCCTCTTACTCAAACACGACTCGCCATACCCATGGTACCCAAAGACGAATTTGAAAAAAAGGCAGTTTCTCCGGCTGCTGATACTGTTTTAACTCAGATTTTCGACGAGGACGCCGAGCACTATTAATAGTAGGTGAACCTACCTGGGCCTCTTGTTCGACCGTCCGTATCGTCCTACGTGGCCAAAGCAGAGTGTAGATATCGAACAGGAGCTCCGAAACGATCAAAAGTGTCTTGCTGCGGAGCACTTTCGTTTCGTGATGTGCAAATACAGCAGTGCCTACGCTCTCTGGCAGATCCAAGATTCCCAATACCTCTTAGAGATGATAACGAACACGCTATAGGTTGGTCGGTCGGAGGTCTGAGCATTAGAACTGGAGCTTTGCCGTGTTCCGTAAGGAGTATTGATATGGTGTTATTATACCAGAATAGTACTGCTGCTGTGAAAAATACGAAAATAATATGTTTTTCAACACTCAAGTACGCTTTTGTTTCATAACCGAAGGGGCCCTTTAAGGGTGTCTAAGTTCCCCAACCTTTGGCGCGGTACGAGACAACAATATAAACAACGCCGTAGTTTTGTAGTGTGCATTATATCCTGGCCGAGCTATAACGGATCGCCGCTTGTATCATGACGAACGCCGTCCTGGAGTGGTGGTGTTTGCTAGCTGGATTTGCAAGGGGCAGCGAACACATAGGCAGGGTGGGTTGAACGATGCAAGCCCTCGGGTCCTTGTCAAAGTGAGACTATTCACGTTGTGTCTATACTACTGCATGGGCCACAGCGAAGGGTGTAGCGTCCCTAACCACTACTAGTAACAGTGGGTGGCATACCACCAGTTGACCATACCGTGATGCCACTTTTCGGCCTGACCCGTGCTACGATGAAGGTAGCATTGTTTGGCTGAAATTGTTTCTGAATCATCGGGCTCCTTAAAGGGCCCGTTTTAACGAAGAAGAAAAAAAATCAATTTGGAAAAAAAAAAAATCAAAGCCGCTTTTTATTGGTCAACACACGCACCGGCACCAAATATTAGGATCTTGGGGCATAATATTTGGTGCTGGTGCGTGTGTTGACCAATGAAAAGCGAATTAGAATTTTATTTTTTCCAAATTGGATTTATTTTATACTCGTTAATTCGGGCCCTAACGCAAAAAACTTGTCGGACTTTCATTCTTGTATTGCAATAGTGTTCCCTGTATACTTACATAGGTCATGGCTATTGTTCGGCTATAATAGCACTTTTATTTTCCTCCAAAAACAGTTTTTCGGCTGAGGTACAGGGCTCCTAAAGTGACCACCTTCAAGAAAAAAAAACATGGTCACCTTTACCGTAGCATGCGTCGCCTACAGTACACATACAGTAGACACCATCTCTGCTGGGTGTGTCTACCGTGGCCGCGGTCCCCACACCACAGCTGCCCCAGACATTTTGGTAGGGGTAAACAATGATTGCCGGCGAGTTAGCCGCTGCATGATGCGGCGTGCAGGCGGTGCGTCAATCAACAACAATAGGTCAATTTTCCACCAGACGGTTCTATAACACACAAGAGTGCCCCCACCTCTGTTAAGAACACCAGATAAGCTGAGATCCGCGAACAAGCTCAAGGACTTCCGACGTGTGGACCGGTAAGAACTTCTGGATGGATGGGTCAACCGTTCAGTTTGACCATTTTTGGTTGTCTCCGGTGTCACCTGCGTTCGTCATAGTTTCGCCGTCTATTGTGACCTTTGCCTTGACAGGAGATGTCAGTTGATTGAGATTCCCGGCATCGGTGCGACCGCCTGTCTATATTTTAGTTGCCAAAAAGTTCGGTCGAGCCTTTTATAGGTTCGCTTGAAGCCAGAAATAGTGAACCAAAAGTTGAGTAGCCGGCAATAGGTGCACCTACGTACCTAAGCCTTTTGAGCCATTCCTACGTGCGATGGGGCGTAGACTAATCACGAGCGGTCCATGAAGCCTTTTCCGGAGTGCAATACCCAGTGTACCTATAGACGGCTCAAACGGCCTAGGTATACCTTTTATATCCCTTTGCTCTATTATCAATATCTAGTATAGAGTACGCCGAACTAAGTCAGAGCGGGGCCGGTATACCGGACAATAAAAAGAAAACGCCGGCATCTATGCGGAGCCCTTGTAGTAGTATGCCGGCATTCATGCGGAGACCTTGTAACCTATTTAATAGTACGAAGTCGTTTAAGTATTTAGAAAATATACCCGAAGGTACTCTTTTTTAACCCTATGTAATAACAAGTACCGGTAGCTAATAGTTATATTGATCCGTAGGGTCAGCCGCAAATACCTTGTAATCACAATATTCAGTTGACACTATTTACTATAGTATACAGCCAGTAACAATACTCGTACGTATCAACAGAGTCGAGAGAGGGCTCCATGATATGTGTACGTATATACGCCTATCGTGGTGTGCTCCTTCAACACGACTCAAGGATGTGTAGTTTACATATTCCACGCATTGGTCCACTCACTGCTGGGTTGGTGGGTGTAGTTCGAGGAAGGCAAGGCGGAGGGTGTAGTTCGAGGAGACGAGCAGACAGTCAGTTGGGAGGTTAAGCGGAAGAAGGAGGAAGACCCGCAGTGGGCAGTAAGGGGAGAACCATACTCCTAACATTCGCAACGTACTTGGAACTAGATAATGTAGGTTCATAGGTTGGATGGCTCTTCCGACTATTTCTACAACTTTAGAACATGTGTACAATGGCAGTGCGACTGACGACGGCAATGGATGCATGATGAGCTTGAACTCCTGCAGTCCTCAAGCTTATCGGTTTGACTTGTTATTTTGGTTGAAGTTTCCAACATGGATGGATGCCATGCGGGAAACAGTGTGACTTGACACCCTGCACAAAGAAAACGTGTCGAATTGAACTCCTTTGGAAAACAAAAAGAGAAGACTACGTACTGTGTTTGTCGTTCTGCATCTCTTTGCACAATAAGAAACTGGATCTAAGCATTTACGCACCAATAGGTGGGACAATAAGCCCCACGCCTTGGCAAACAAAAATATATCTTAAGGGGCCCCTTCGGTCATGAAAAAAAAGAGTGCATGAGCAAGGGCGTAAAAAAAAAAAGAAAAAACGACACCACACTCGTAGGAAGGTCAGAATGAAAAACAAACCGGATCGCTGTGATAACAGGACGAAATGAGCGAAATCCATTTTTTTTCGTTTTTTGTTCCCTTTTTTTAACTTGGTTTTAGAGACCCCCCTATTTTGTTTTCGCTGGTGGGGGGGGGTGTACTCATGTCGTGCACGGCCGTAGTCATATGACCATAGACCCTCGCATCCCTACAATGCCGGGACGGAGCACGTGGGGTTTTCACCAACCAGGCAGACATTGCTTGCACCAAGCGCGAAGCGCCGTGAGGTATTGGGCGAGTCGCATGGAGGGTGAGCTGCATCCTGCTAAGAACCGCCTCTGAGGGGACTTGCATATGGACGACAGCTTCAATGAGTTAATGGGGGGGGGGGTAATTAAAAACAAGTTGACTTATTGTTTTCTGGGATCACAACGCTTCCCTCCAATATAGGGGGGGGGGGGGGGGGGGGGGGGAAAAGGGGGGGGAAAAAAAAAGAAGGGGGGAGGGGGGGGGGGGGGGGGGGGGGGGGGTAGTGGGGTATCTGGGATTCAGATCCGTGCATACCCTTGGCATGAGTGTTGAAAACATTTACAGTGGGTACCCCGACTTAAGAGAGGTGTGGTCCAGGCCAAAAGCAGCTCTCTTAACTAGCTTTCTCTCTTATCCACAGTGATACATATATAGGTTTAGTGTAGGCGGGTCCAGCCGATTCGGTCTACTGTTATCTTAACGTACCTTCTTTTAGGTCGGGGTACCCACTGTACCTAAGCTGTACCTGGTATGCTTTTCGTCTTTTTTACGGCATCAATTATATTTCTTGTATATTAACACCATGTCAGCACTCCTTACGGAATACATAATAGTTACAGTAATAATCCTCAGACCTCTCGCCGACCAACGTATAGCTTGTTCGATATGGAATCTAGGAGGTATTGGGGCTATTGGATCTGCAAGGGAGGGTAGGCATTGGTTTGCTGTGTTTGCATCACGAAACGCTATACATGGTGCTCAGCAGCAAGACACTATTTTTCGTTTCGGAGCTCCTGTTTGGTATATACACTCTGCTGTGGCCACGTAGGACGCTACGGACGGTCGAACTACAGCAGTAGAGGCCCAGGTAGGTTCACCTACCAGTGCTCGGCGTCCTCGTCGAAAATCTGAGTTGAAACAGTATCAGCAGCCGGAGAAACTGACATTTTTCAAATTCGTCTTCGGGTACCAGGGGTATGGCGGGTCGTGTTTGAGTAAGAGGCACGGTTCCTGATGTAAAAGGCGTCTGATCGATACACATCCTGAGACCCAAATGTTGCCCATAACCTGTGCTCTCTAAAACTACTCATCGGTCGGGATTCTGAGCATTTCAACCAGAGAAATGTCGTTTTCCGTAAGGAGCCATGAAAAGGTAGGCATTGTACCAGAAATAGTATGACGACTGAAAAAACGGATTTGATTATCATTTGCTCTAATGGTTTTTACCCGAAGGGGCCCCTTAAACACTATAAGAGCACTGCAGTCTTTGAAAAACACGAGAAAAATCCGTTTTTTGTTTTTCAGTTGCAATACTATTTCTGGTACATATATATTCGACGTTCCATGACTCCCTACCAACACCTACATGTAGCTCAGACCTACTTCCTTGAGCAGTTTGAGAGTGGGTAGACCACGGGCAACTCGTTCGTCTCAGGAGACGAATCGATCCGACGCCTTTTCATGACGAATAGTGCCTCTTACTCAAAAATGACCCTCATAAACCTCTGGTATTACCCAAAGACGAATTTGAAAAATGACAGTTTCTCCTGCTGCAGCTGATACTGTTTCAGATTTTCGACGAGGACGCCGCGCACTACGGTAGTAGGTGAACCTACACGGGCCTCTAGCTCGACCGTCAGTAGCGTCTAAAGCAGCTACAGCACAGAGTGTACATACCAAACTGGAGCTCCGAAACTAAATAAATTATGGCTACTGAGCACTTACTTTCGTTTCGTGATGCAAACCCCGCAGCAACGCCTGCCCTCTCTCTTGCAGATCCAAGAGCCCCGACACCTCTGAGAGACTACCTAACGAACAAGCTATAAGTTGGTAGGGAGCAGGTCTGAACAATACAACTGGGGTTATGCCGTTTTCGGTAGGGGGTACAGGCTGGTTCAAGCATACCGCCCAAAATTTATTCAGTGGTCAATGTCCACGCCGTTTATTGGAGATAGACCCCGAAATTTGGCACACGTGTTTCATGCGCCCTACCCGAGCCTTTAACGGATGGTTTTCTTTTTCTTTTCTTTTTTTCGTCAGATGTTGTTTGTTTTGTAATTTTTTGGGAAAATTGGGTCTTGGGCTGTTTCTTAGGGAAGTTCGATTTGTCTTTTTCGGCCATTTATTGATGTTTTTGACCCGGAACGCCGTCGAAAGGGTCGTGCGCTTCTCGGAATGCATTCTTCTACCATCACCCAACGAAAAAATCCGCTTCTCCATCGAAGCAGTTTGAAATATCCAGCATTTTCACAAATCGAACAATAGACATCAAATGCTTTTTAAAGGTACTTTCCAGTCAGCTGGAAATTACGGACATTTTGAATAATTTGTGACTTCTGGAATGTTATTTGTTGGATATTATTGGAAATGCCGCAATCCTCAAGAACTTGAAAATACTTCGATGTAGAAGTGGATTTTTACATTGGTTTCCTCTGAGATGTTGGGCGCACTCATACCGAGAAGCGCACGGCTGATTAGCCCGCGTTCCCGGTCAAACACATGATTAATGGGCTGAAAAAAAAAATCGAACTGAAACAAGTCGAACTTCCCTAAGAGACAGCCTTAAGAGATCCAAAATTTCCGCCGAAAAAAAAAAGAAAAACATCCTTAAAAAGGCTCGGGTAGGGCGCATAAAACACTTGTGCCAAATTTCAGGGTCTTATCTCCGAAAAACGGCGTGGACATTTGGACTTTTGTGCGGTAAAAGTGCAAAAATAGGCGTTGCCTCGTGATTACTTAGTTTCAGTATATAATCGATTTTGAGCGTTAAATATGACTTAGTATGATCACACGCAGTCAGATCTTCGAATATTTGTGTGAAACTTTGTACAAACATGCCTTGGACTACCTCGAAGCGGCTCGTTCAGGAAAAAAGTTTGGGGGGGAAATGTTTTCCTACGGAAACCCCTGACTATTGTTGACCTCTTTGAAGGCCTGTGATTGGGCGGGCCACTGTTATGGTACTGCTGGCATGATGTGGAAACGCCTGGTAAATACCTGGTATCAGGTATAATAATCGTATTGGTAGTACTTGGAAGGCGGTATCTTAGGTGGGAACCAGGGATGGTTCCCGATGGCTTTTAGCCATCTCACCGGCCTTCTCAGTCGTTCATCACGCGAAAACGGAATAAACCTGCTCTTCTTCTATCTCTACGCA
>MEHQ01003209.1:0-33563 GCA_008828725.1 Saccharina japonica
GTCCTGCCATTGGTCCAAACCTCGTTGTACCTGTTTTTGCCTCTTTAACACCCAGGTATACCTGATTTTGTCTACTCTGCTTGACTTTCACCTTTTTTTTGTCGTTTTTAAGCCAATCAGAGGCCCTTCATAGTTCCACCCTATGTCCCCTATACAAATGCCGACGTACGCGGAGACCCCCACCTCCCTTCGCACCTCGCACCACACGCCACTCGAGCGACACACATACATACCTGCCTGCACACCTCCGCCTAAATAATACGAGATAGACGGCTCCCCTTCGGGATTGTGGTTGACTTGGAATACCAGGGGTGTCGCAAAAGCTGAGAAGGGAGAATACAGCAGCAGGCGTTCGTTCCTCGTATTATTAATGGCAGCTACTCGTATACGTAGCCACTGGGCGAGCACGAAGAACATGAAAAGCTCTACATCGCGTTGCAAAGAACGGCAGCCTCGTGGGGTGCGGTTTAAACTTGATTTTAGTATGTACCTGTTTTTGGCCCCGAATGGACCAGGTGTACCTGTTTTTGGCCGCTGCCCTATTCAAAATGTGATCACGGAGAATTGTGGTGATAGGCTATACGATCATCATGCGACTTGTTTTGGTGAAAAATATTCATTTTTGATGGCGCGGAAAAAAAATCCGTTTCTGGGTTTTCACGAGCCTATCACCACAATTCTCCGTGATCACATTTTGAATATCGTGTCTAAAATGTGATTTTCATAACCTTCGGGAAATAAGTGTATTGAAAAATGGCCATTTGGAATCCCCTACGAAATCTGCCTTCGAAGGTGAATACTAAACAAAAAATACATGAAAAAAAGACGCCAAAAACGCGAATTTCCATTTTTACTCACGGCACCGTTGGACACAAACGGCGTGTGATTTGTCGCCTTCGTTCTTTCACAGTAAAGGTATCGGCAGAATAAAAAAAAAAGGTCTAACTTTTATGCGGACCCCTGTAGTTACAACAGTAAGAACACCACAAGTGCGCGTTGCTCGTGGCAGCACTACCGCTACCGCACGGCAGGGTATTGGATGGTATAGTATTGTTGTTTTTTTCGCGTGCGGTCTCCCATTGGGGCCCGTTGTCCACCCCACGGCGAGTCCCAAGGACCCCCGTATACCGCCGGCTTTAAATCCGAAGAGGGATCCCACGGGTTAAAAACCTGGCACAAAACAAACTACGTACTGCTTGCTGTGGATCCTGCGAGAACTCCCCGTTAAATTCCCGTTGATAATCCACGGGAATTCCGGCGGTACTTCCCAAGTCAACTCAAGGGACTCCACGATGTATGTGGAGTTCGTGGGCATGGAAAGGCGCTTCATAATAGGGATCGAGGAGCACGTGGCAGTAAGCTTCTCCTCTGCGTGCGATGCAGTTGACGTGGCCACCGCATCTATCTGTCCCAGAGCCGGGGCGCAGGTGAACCAGCACCAACCACTTCTCCACGCAATCTCCCACACGCACATTGAAGCGGCTCGGAATTCCACACCAAGTGAAGAGCGACGAACGGTTTACTGCAGAACGAGTCTAACTGCGGATGGATATATTCATCAGGAGAGGTCTTCGAGGCGCTCCGAACCTGGGGTATACGGGCAAGTCCGTCCTGCTGGACACCCATTACACCTGCGGAGAGGCAGTGCTGATCACGATGGATCAGCTGCCTTTACCTCCGGGACGTGTGGTGTCCGTCGACAAACATAACCATAAACTTGCACACCCCGCACGAATAAGAATAGTTTTGACGAATACTCGCGAAGAACATCCGTCGAATAGGTAGCATTCGTCCACGGACGAATATTCGCCCCACGTTTTAAAAAAAGTATTCGTCCACGGACGAATATTCCCCCCATATTTTCGAAACGTTTATCCGTCCACGGACGAATATTCGCCCCATATTTTCGAGAAATTGTTCGTCCATGGACGAATATTCGCCCGATGTTTTCGAGAGACTATTCGTCAATGTTTTCGAGAAAGTATTCGTCCGTGGATTATTTTTCGCCCATGTTTTTGCGAGTGTATTCGTCAGCCGCCGACGAATATTTTGCCTACGTCTGATGAATACTTTCTGTACGAATGCGGAAATACATGTGTGGTGACACACAAAGCAGAAAAAAGGGCGAACAGAATGAGAGCTTGCGGGGCTCGAGATCACGCCCTCCACACAATTCAGAGTTGCGCACATCATGTTTCATACCACCCTGCCCACAAAAATAAAGGGCGGTTTTTACGTTAATGTTGAATTTAAACTGTTCTTATTTTTGGGAAGGTATTCGTTCCACCGACGAATACTCGCGAAAACCATCCGTCGAATAGCTACAGTAGCATTCGTCCACGAACGAATACTTTCCCCACGTTTTCGAGATACGATTCGCCCCCGGACGAATATTCGCTCCACGTTTTTGAGAGACTATTTGTCCACAGACGAATATTCGCCCCATATACCGAACTTGAAGCCAACGAATACAAATAAATACCTATTTGTATTCGTATTCGTGCGGGGTGTGCAAAGTTGGTACTTTAGCGGTGGAAAGCTATGGGCGCCTCGGGGTAGAAGACGGCAGCTTCATCGACCAGCTAGAAGCTAGCGTCGTGGGGGGGGTGGAGGGAGGTGGTAGAAGATCGATGGCAAGGAAGGGAGGGCGAAGGAATGCCTGCTCCGAATCGTCCCGGTGACCACACAGGTCGCCATTTCGAGGAGGGTGTCGCGTTCAAGCTCCAGCTTAGGACCGCCAGGAAACAAGAAGGAAAAGGGGGGGGGGGGGGGTGTACTCATGTTGTGCACGGCCGTAGTCATATGACCATAGACCCTCGCATCCCTACAATGCCGGGACGGAGCGCGTTGGGTTTTCACCAACCAGGCAGACATTGCTTGCACCAAGCGCGAAACGCCGTGGGGTATTGGGCGAGTCGCATGGAGGGTGAGCTGCATCCTGCTAAGAACCGCCTCTGAGGCGGACTTGCATATGGACGACAGCTTCAATGAGTTAATTTAATTTCTGGTGTGGCCACTTCCGGAGACAGCAATGGGTTTTACTATGTAACTGCCTCGCGGACGCCTTACCATATTAACACTACGTGGTACGACCATTCCCCTTGTGCGGAGCAAAGGTTCTCCACCCCGCACAAATGATCTACTCGACCGCCAGCTTTGGTGACCGCCAAAAAAAATAACAAAAAAAAACGGCACCCTGGTTGTCTAGCTCACGCAGCGAGTGGCGTGTTTTACAGCGTCGTTGCCAACCGACGCCAACCCAACCTATAAATATAATATATTTATAGAAGGGGGGGGTGACAGACCCACACCGATGGCGTGGGGATGGGGCTTGGATGCGGCTTACGATATAGAACGGAAAATAAGAGGACGTGATGAGAGTGTACTTGTAGTTGGGTTTTGTGCATACCTAGGGCTCCTCTTGTTTCCGCGCTTGCCTTTTTATGGGGAAGGCTTATGAGTGATCAGAGTTGAAGTTCATACTACTGACATCATTGTCGGATGGCAAAAACCTTCATGTATTTCGAACCCGTCGAGGCTTCCACTTCGTCGTCGCCACAGGGTGCCGCGCGGGACCAAAAGCGAATTACCGTGGGATTCGATGGGATACCGAGAGGTCCCATTACATTCCCGCGAAGACGTTTGTAAAATACTATGGCATGCTATCACGGTACACTTTGAAATCACTACAGTAGTACTGCAGTTAATATAAAGAGTGAATGCGATCCCGTGGTATTTCGCGTGGGAACCCGCTGGAGCGATCGGGATTGCCCACGGTATACGGGGATACGGTGGGCTCTCACGGTACCCCATGGAGAGTTCCCGGATTCCTGGGGGTTGTTTACCTTTAGAACTCCACATGTTGCTCTTACTGCGCTCGTGGCTGAAACATCACAGTGAACAGGTATTAACGAAAATGAACAGGCGGGGTGAAATTGGATGTGACCCGTTCTTTTGTTCCCGCCCCGTGGTTCTTAATACTAGAACGGAACGACGGCCAGTACCGTGGGAGGGTTGTACCTATACGGGTCTGTTCTGTAGTGCAGTGCGCGAGGCCGTTTTTTTTCACGTATACAAACAACGTGTCGTTCAGTTGGAGGAATACGAAAGGAAGTAGCAATTGGAACGCTCCTGACGAGACCTACTCAAAACACCCGCCAGGTGCTATCCCTTTGCAACAGTTAGTAATAGTGCCGGTAGATCCCGAGCTCCACCTAACGACATGTAAAGGGCGGCGACCTATGCTAAGCATTTTCAGGGGTTTAAGAATTTCAGGCTGACTTGTTTTCTTATTACCAAGAATTAGCAGCTCAGTTGTTCACTTGTGCTCAGCGAGGAATGCCGTAAATTATGCAAAACGTTGACATCACAATAAGCCGCGAACCGTATATCATAGCCACAAAAGGAGGAGGTTCTGAACGGATGTCGCGTACTGCATCCCAACTTATTATTCCTTGTGAACTATTCCTGTTGTGAAATTGTGAAATTGTGTACCAGGTCGGCCACATGAATCAGGACCGGCCTCCCGTTACCGAGCAAGCATGTCCCAGTCAACACTGTTCGTGAAAAGTCCATGACCTAACCCTGGATATATCTTTGTTAGTGACCCCCACTCTCTAAGGAACCTTAATGCTGGCATATTGTCGAACTGTACGTGGCTTGCACTTCTTGGCTACAACTGGTGTAACGAAGGATAAGAGCTGTTTTAGACGTACGCACCCTGGTCTCCAATCCACCTGTCCCTATGTTTCTCACCGCTTCTTGTTCGTTTCCACCGTGAGATATATGCAGGTTGATTCCTCTTTCTGTGTCTTGCCTTGATAGCTTCCTGCAATTACCGGTCTTGTCTCTAGCACTTCTCTTCAAGCCTTCAGAGCTATACAACAGATCTCCGAATCAAATCTTCAACGATACCTTACGGAAATGATCGCTATACTCAGACTCGGTTCGCTGTTACTCAAGCTTGTATCAGATCAAGTTCTCTTCCTTTTTTCCTCAATGGTTTTGAGTGTGTTTGGACTTTTTGGACTGCCGCCGTGAGCGGAGTGCTCTAGACTGATTGGAGTTGCACAGACCTAGGAAGCATTCCGCTACGTATTTTACGTTACGTGCGTCTCAATCCGCCGCAACACCCCCCCAGTACGGTTTCCTAAGAATACCGTGCTAATCGGGCTGCGGACACACTGGAGTAAGAGTGAGGGCCTTTTCCCACACTTAGTCGTGTTTCGATTGCCCTAAGGCTCGAACGAGTGGCGTCTACCATTTTCATGGAAATACATATCTCCGGGGTTAGGGACCCTGGGCCTAGCGCTTTGCCGCATTAGGTCCCAGATCGGTACTGCTGGACTTGCTAGAATGTGTCATCAAGCGCACCAGCTGAAAACCTCTCATCCACCACTTCCCGGTGTTTCCCGTTAACCCGGGTAGGCCGAGGTCTTGATCCTGCTCGCTAGTCGATCTTCGGCTAACGTCTTATTCCGTTCTCCATCGAACTTCACTTCACGTTCCTCGCGTTTACGGGGAACCGGATTGCGAATTTCCGGTTCCCCTAGCTTTCAGGATCTCACGTTCGTTGAACTCCTTCCAATTTCCGTCTGCGTACCGAACCCGCCAGTGCGGTGCCTTGTAGTCGAAGGTTTTTGAAAGGTGACGCTTCTTGTTTCCTTCAGCGTCCGCGAATTCCCTCCAGATCACGGTCCCCACGGGGTGTTGTTTCAACGCATGTTCACGGTCGATCCCATCTCTTTCCTTCCGCGTTAGCATCGAAGTCAGCCTTGCCCGGCACTCCGCTCCGTGATACGTTTCCCACAGTGCATGAAAACGTCCAGCTGTAAGGGAGTGAAACTGTCTCGCGCGTCATATTCGGACAGCCACTGCGACTCCGTGCCATCCACGAATCGTCCCTTGTATCACCACTTCCAAGCGTTGCTCTGACCCATCACAGCCTCTCTGTCTATTAGGGTATACATAGGCGACGCTACAATCGACGGCTCCGCAAGTCCGAAGTCGACTCCCCATGCCAGGTGAGCAAACTCGTCCTCGAAGTCGTGACGGAGGTCGTCCGGACGTAAGTGGATCATCTTGATGTTCGCTGCTGACGCCCGCCGTCGGCGAATCCCTCGCCCATTCATCGTGACGATGTAGCTGAGTCCTGGTAAGACAACTTCAGTCACCTACCAAGGTCCGGTCCAGTGCTCGTGGGCTAGTTTATGATGTATCCCCTCCCTTGCCATCACAGACTCCGCCTACTTCACCAACACCTTATCTCCGACAACAACACGGGTTCCTACCGAGGTCCGACCGATTTCAGCATTCCCTCTCTAACGAGTTTTCTGTCTGTCATCATGTCTTTTCAATAGAGCCACCCGTACATCCCGTACTTCCTTGTACGCTTGACGTTCGTCGGCCACGTAACTGTGCATCCCGCTCCTGAAATCACCACCATCGATCTCGGGGTGTGTAGCATCAAGTTGGGTGCGCGCATCACGAGCGAAGAAAAGACGTCAGGGAGTTGGCTTCCCCGGCAAGCGCAGGTCCGGCGTGGTACGATGGATCCACAGTGCCGGCTGCACGTACTCGTCCCATCTGCGTGGCCAGGTCTTGCACAGTTCTCCTAGTGCTTCGTGTAGCCACCCCGCCAGTCTCTCCACCGTTCCCTGTGCACGTGGATGGTCGGCAGGCCCATAGGCGATGGCCACGTTCAACCACTTGCATCAGTTGCATCACCTCTGCTGTGAACTCGGATCCCGGATCACTTCGAACATACAGCGGTAGCCCAAAAGTAAGCATCACTTCGAGCAGTTTCCTCGCTACTCCCGAGTGCTTCTTTGGTGGAGAGCGGGAAGGCGAACAAGAACTTGCTGGCTTTGTCGACTGCCACCAGTAGAACTTTGTTGCCTGCGTCCGACTTCACCCCCATGTCCTGGATGTCGACTTCGAGTACCTCCCTGGGTCGCAGAAACCTCGTCGGTAGCATGGCAACCCGTTGACTCGCTGATCGCTTGCGACACCACCTGCACCCACACGGGAGGACGTAGTCTCTCACGCCCCTGGTAAGGGTGGGCCAGCAATACCGACGACAAATCAAGGCTGTAGTTCTCGCCGTCCCTGGATGCCCATAGGTGCTGTGCGCCAGCGCCATAATCCCTGGAACGAGAGTTTGGGGAACTACAAGTCGTGGGACCTTTCCAAGAGGTGCTACCCACAAGAGGCCGTTATCGTCCATCACATATTCGCCACCTCCTGCTCCTCGGTTACTCGCTTCCTGGAGTTCTTTCCGAATCCTGCCAAGTACCATATCTTCGCACTGCCTCTGCATCAGTTGTGGCGTATCCTGGAGAATAGCTGTCACCTTTTCCAGCATGGACGGGTCCGACCGCTGGGACTCCTTCGCCTCTTTCCCTGATTCGCTTGAACGGCTGCTGGTGTCTTTCGGTGATTCCGCCAAAGGATCTCGTTGCCGTTTCGGTTTCGGGATGGTCTCTCTCTGTCCCCTTCGTTTGCGTGGGCGATCAACTTCCACTGGTAGTTCAGTGGTAGTGATTGTCTGCGCCGGTGCATTCTCCATCTCCTTCTCCTCAGGTAACGGCGGTTCTTCCTCGCAGATAACCTCCGGTTCCTGGGAAGTGATCTTCGCCTGCGATCTCGTGACCGCTCTCGTCACCCCCCAGGCTTCTGCTGCTGCGAGGTAATCCTCAAACACCATGCAGGCCAATCCTTCCAGTTCCACGACCTCTGGCACCGGTTTTCCCATTAAGCCTTGAACAGCTAGTTCAACTAAAACCGCTCGTAGCATTGAAGGAGACGTGAAATCTGCGATGACGTTCGCCGCTGCGCTTTGGCTGGCCGTCTGCGGGATCACGTAGTGTTCCTGTCCTGTGGTGAGCTTGGCGTAGTCGTTGAAGTGCAACTCCTCAGCTTCTTCAAGGCGTACCGCATCCGCTGAGTGTGCGACATACCCTTCGGTTGGCTTTTCCCCCATGATATGAACACGGTTCGAAGAGATGATGGGTTCGTTGAACGAATAAATCGCTCGCTCTCCAATCCCTCTCTTCAGGAAGTATGCGCCTCTTCGTCCCAGAAATTCCCCCAATTCCTGAACTGGTTGCTTTACCTTCTCCAACCTCCGCTTCCAAACGGCTGACTTCCCCTTTGTGGCAAGGCCTCCCTTGATTCCTACCACGAACGTCCGTTTCCTCCTCCACGGAATCCCTACTTGGCTCGCCAATACCTCCGCCTTGTCCACGATGTATGACTTTCGTTCCAAAGCAGGGAGAATCTTGTCGTTCCATTCCGTCGTTCGCAGAGGGTTGCCCAAACATTCGAGCATAAAAACTCGAGCGTCTGAGGCGATGGCAGCTTGAGCTAAGCTACTCGCTCCGGATACTCCTTCCTTCTCTCGCACTTCTTCAAACCTCCTGCAGGCGTCACCGACCACCACGTCTGGTTTCACCTCTCTCAACATGCTTAGGCATTCCTGTGACCTTGTTGTCACCCTAAGTAGCCTCGCACCGTTGTCCAGTCCGTTTGCTCTGATGCATTCCAGTGCTGTTCAGTCCTGGTCTACCGCTCCTCTGACCGTCAGCAATCCCTCCGATGCAAGGATGCTGCCTCTCCCCCCACAGTCAAGCATGATCACCACTGGAAGCTCCGGTGCAATAACAAGCTCGACCTGTTGAGTATCTACCTCCGATGGGTCTGCGGGTGTGAATGCGACGGTTGCCAGCACTGCAAGACTTTGAGTACTAGTTTCGTCCATATTTTCCACTCCTGAGGTTTCGAGGTGTACGCCGTCGAGCACTGGCCCCTGTGGTCCTTTGTAAACATTTGGCAACGAGTCGTCTCCTGAAAAAGAGTCATTGAAATCCTCGATCACGTTGCTCTTGTTCGGTAATCGCGACATGGAGTCTGGGGGTTGATGTTGTGTCCCCGGCCTCCACTTCGAGGTTATGTCGTGCTTCATCAACCTCAGAGCCCAGCGGTGGTATTTCGGTGTGAGGGATTAGCTTTTGATCAGCCAAGTCAACGCCGAACAGTCCGTGATGAGCGTGAACGGCCGCCCCCAAAGATAGGGTTGGAACTTGTTCACCGCCCACATGACCGCCATGCATTCATGGTCTGTTGCCGACCTTTTGGAGTCCTCTCTCGACCATCTTTCGCTGCCGTACGCGATCACTTTCTCCACTCCTTCGATGCATTGCGTTAGCACCGCTCCTTCTCCTATCTCACTGTCATTGGCGTACAGCAAGAACGGCTCTGTCCACACCGGCAGGACCTTGGATTGGAGGCGACGTCAAAGCCTCGATAAGCGCATTCAAAGCCTTGTTCTGCTCTTCTCCCCGCGGAACTTTCTCTTTCTTCGCTCTCTTGGTCCTGAACCTTGGACTTCTCAGCAAGTCGGAAATGGGCGCCACCACTGTGCTATAATGGGGTACGAATTGCCGTAAGTACCCTTTCATGCCCAGCAGCACTCGCACTTCCTCCACCGTGTTCGGCCTTGACAGCTGTGTGATAGCATCAATCTTGCTCGGGGCAGGCCTGGTACCAAGTCCATCCACGATCATGCCGACGATATCCATGACCGACTGACAGAAATGCGATTTCTGGAGATTGACGGTTCGACGTCCTTACCGTTGACACTCTAACGTTTCTCGAAGCAGTTTCCATTGATCTTCAAGGGTTTTCGACGGGATAGCGATGTCGTCCAACCAGTTCTTAATTCCTTTATCCTTGACTGGTAACAGTCGTCCTTCCACGTAGTTGGCAAACGCGGATGGCACTGTCTTCAACCCGAAGCTGCAGCGAACGTACTCGTACAGCTTTCCGTCAGCGTCTCGAAACGCCGTCAGGTGTCGATCGTCCTCATGGACCTCGAGCTGTAAGAATCCTGAAACCAAATCGATGCTGGAGAAGTACTTCGACCCTTCCATCTCATCCATAATGTGCTGCAAGTCCCCGAGTCCACCACTCTATGATTGTGAGTTCCTTGGCGAACTTCACAACCTCGCGCCCATCGATCGTAGGTACGCGCGTACGGTGGTTGTTCGCAAAGGCCATCTTGACCATTGACGAGTCCGGTAGCAAGCGCATACAAACCACCACACGCATGTCTGACAGTCCATCTCTCTGTGGTGACGCTGGAGCCGTACCGTTTAGCTGATCCTTGGGCATGGTCCAGTTGGGGTGTCTTGCGAATAATTTAGTCAACTCGTCATGGAAGATCACTGGATCATTTTTCATCGAGAGCCTCCTCACCGCTCCCGATCGCAGCACCGACTCGTAAGCGCTCTTCCGTCATTCCACCCCCATTTCCTTGACTAGGCGGTCGACCATGCGTTGGGTTTCTTTAGAAAACCCTCCGGCTATGTCATTTAACGGATTAAGCTGTCCGATCCGTGATCCATCAGTTCCTAGTCGGAAGGGGGGTTGTCTTCCCTGGGGTCCCCACCACTGCATCATTGGTTGACCACCCCACGGTGCCTGCCACCCTTGAGCTCCCGCTGGTCCGACGAATTCTGGCCGTTGTTGACCAGTGAACCCTGACTGCTGTTGACCAGCGAACCCCGGCTGCTGTTGACCAGCGAACCCTGGCTGTCGTTGCCGCGGCGGCCTTGGCACGATCGGAGGTCCCCACCGCATCTAGGGTTCGGTTGTGCTCCTCTTGGGGCTGCCTGTGGACCCCATCGTCCTCCGACTCCAAAGGGCGAAGGTAGGGGGGAAGGGGTCATATGATTGTAACCGCCTCCCGCTCCTACAGGATTTGCCGGTCCTGTTGCCCCTTGTCCTGCACCACCCTGCGGACCCCATGCAACCTGGCCGCCCTGTGGTGGGTCTTCGGTCTGGCCGTTTTGTGGTGGGCATTCCTGTGGCGGGCCTCCCCTCGGGTAAGATCCACCAAAAGGTCCCCAAAAAGGTCCCCCTCTTCCTGCCATGGCCGTTTGGTGATCCGGTTATGTTCTTCCCTCCAATCACTCCTCCCCCCCTCCCCGGGATGCCTCCCGTTTCCCTTTGACGAAACCTCCCGCTTTGCTGTCGTGTAGAGCAAGATGAACCCGACGAAGCTGTGCAGTACACGATGAACTCGACGACGCTGTGTTGTACCCGACGGACTCGACGAAGCTGCGTGGTACACGATGTACTCGACGAAGCTGCGTCGTACAAGGTGTAGATGGTATCCAACGATGTAGTCCAGGGAGGCGAGTGGAGTCCGGGGGATCGATGGAGTCTAGTAACACCGAGTTGTCCCCACCAAACGGGCATACACAGTGGCTTGGGACAAGGTGGGTGGGAAAAGGTTTCGAGTTCATGTATATCTACCTTCCTAGTTTATTGAAAGTTGTCCACTTATCATGAAATATATATATATATATATATGCAACCCTTCGAAAATGCTACCCTTCGAAAGCTCGAGTCTTCACTAACAGAGTAACGTATGGCATCCCCTAGGTATCTAAGACACATCAATCTAATTGTAGGCATTAGCTATATCCGCTATTGTTGTACATCCTTTACACAGTATCTCAACGAATTTGGAACAGCAGAATCTATCATTTTGTGAACATATATCGAGGTATAAACATCCATTCATAGAGTAACAATCGATAAAGGTTTCAGGGGCTACATATATTCATGCACAACTCTACAATCCTCAAAATTGCATTCTCTACAATTCTCAAAATTCGAACGTACTGTTATCGAGCTTCCCCCGTTCCCGTTCCACTATGTTAATATCTCTAAACCGTGTTTCCTATTCCGGTAGGTTCTCAGCACGACAAAGAGCAGCTATAGAGAGGTTTACATTCCCCATACAGAATTGAAAACTAGAACCAGTTTGCAGTATCACTACCCCTGTAACACCTGTGAGAACGACCTTGCAGTGCCTGTAGAACCCCCGAAGATATATAAAATCACCATCACAAAGGCTAAAACCAAATTGCCTGCAAAATACCCTTGCTATGTGATCGTCTCATAGTATGCATCAAGTGTAGATCAACCAACAGACCCGAACTCATTTTCAGCCTGTATGATGAACGCAGGCACATTCCTATAGTGATTCATCACGCACGAACTTATTCGTAATCAGTGATGAATGTAAAGATCAACCTGTGTACTTCTATCTATGTACCTAGTTGTAACGAGTACATGTATGTGTTGTTAATCATCCAAACCAATAGACAAGTACCAATCTTTTTTTAAACGAAATCATAAAACGATAAAATCAAAACTGGGCCAACAGTCCATGTTACTCTGTTTTCATCATCCTGTCTGGACACACACCCCCCTAGCTTGGCAGCAGACAACGCTTACTACAGCCAGTAGCAGGCAGGGATGCATGTACACCTTTCCCAGAAAAAAAAACGGTTGTCAGCAAAAATAATCAAATCACAACACAACACCGGCCGAGCCACACCTCGCCACCTCGACAGCAGCATGCATACGCATACGAGCTTGTTGGGGCTCGTACGAGTACAACGGCAGGCTGTTGTTGCTGTGTTGTTGCTGCAGCGTGTTGGTGTGGTGTTGCTATTGTCGCAACGAAAGAGGAACGTACGTGTCATGCTGCGTCAATCAGATGGCTGTGATTCCACCCACCACCCTCGATGGGTCATCCATATACCGCAACCTGCTTTTTTATAGGAAAACAATCCGTCAGATGATACATATATCCTACATGCTCCACACCAACACCGTCGATAGCTCTACACAAGATCGTTCGAATGAGTTTAGTTTCATGCCGAGGTTCAAACTGTAGCACTAGCGGTGGCCTCGCAGCAGAGAGTACATGGCATCGGACGAAAACCAAAACTTGAAAACTTGAGTGACCCCGTAGCTCGTATCGAGAAAGCCTCCGTAAGACTTGAAATCTACTACAAACTTGCCACTTATTGATTGAATACGTACTGATACACAAACAAAAAAAACAGTTATCGTAGCTGCTCGTAGTGGCGTGAGTGAGAACAAAGCGGGGAAAATCTCGTTTGCCCTCCGCACTGCTGTACGTAGCCTGAATTGCGTGACTATCTCATTTTGTATAAACTTGATAGCGTCTCATTCCTCGCCTCCACCACTTAGAGTACACGCCCATCGATTTCCATCACTCGTGCAGCCTGTTATTTATGTTGCTACGGTGTCTTTCTTGAAGCGCATGGACCTGTTCCAATCATTTACGAGTATTTTGGTACAGCAGTACCACTGCTGTTGTACTTTACGGGTACATGTCTCGAGTCTAGACTACAAACTAGAAAGCAGTCAAGGCGCCCCTTATCGAACAGCACAGCAGTACAGCAAACGAAGCTGCAGAACACGCAGTTGCTGCTGTTCATATTTTTGCCTTTGCGACGGCTGTTGTTGTGTCCTGTATGCGTGCGCCTGACCCTTAGCAAACAGCGACGAGTAGCATGAAGAATTCAGCAGATCTACGTAGTTGTGACAGCTACGAAATAAGAATGACAAAGTATCCCGTCTTACTACGAGACCTATGCCAATGATACCAAACTTAGCTCACGTAGCTTACTGCTGTGTCTTATACAATCATTCATGTTTAGACTGCCTAGTTCATTTTCCACACATTATTTATTGAACTTGAACCAAAGATGAAACTGCCTAGTTAATTTTCCACACATTATTTATTGAACTTGAACCAAAGATGAAGCTGCTTACTGCTGTGCTTCTACATTTAAGTCAAGCAAGATTGTACAACCTGTAAACATGGCCCCACGGATATCCATCCCAGCTGAAGCCGCATGTAACGGAGGATAAGAGCTGTTTTAGACGTACGCACCCTGGTCTCCAATCCACCTGTCCCCATGTCTCACGCCGCTTCTTGTTCGTTTCCACCGTGAGATGTATGCAGGTTGATTCCTCCGCCTGTGTCCTGTCTTGATAGCTTCCTGCAATTACCGGTCTTGTCTCAAGCACTTCTCTTCAAGCCTCCAGAGCTATACAACAGATCTCCGAATCAAACCTTCAACGATACCTTACGGCAATGGTCGCTATACTCAGACTCGGTTCGCTGTCACTCAAGCTTGTATCAGATCAAGTTCTCTTCCTTTTTCCCTCAATGGTTTTGTGTGTGTTTGGACTTTTTGGACTGCCGCCGTGAACGGAGTGCTCTAGACTGATTGGAGTTGCACATACCTAGGAAGCATCCCGTTACGTATTTTACGTTACGTGCGTCTCAATCCGCCGTAACACTGGTATGAGGTCGTCGAAGGCGATATCCACTCCATCCATGTGCCCCCTTCCCCCCCAATGGTCAAATGACTAAGGCAAGCAACAAATGAGTACGCCGTTGCAGCGCCGCTGCATCAGCCACCTTAAGATATTGTATTTCCAGCTTTACCAACCCCAACTGTTTGGGAGTGTTGGCTCACCCCAGTAGGTGTCTTTTACGAGGAGTTCTGCTTGTCTGGTGCAAATGTCATTGCCGTACCCGCATGTTGAGAGAGTAAACTATCACCCCCCTCCCTAACCTCCACCTCCGTCGACCAACTTCGATTGCACGTAGCGTCTACGCTTCAGGACGAAGTGCACCACGCGATCGATACTGCGCTACCTCCGTATGATGGGAATGCTGACGATGCAGTTGCAGCCAAACCTCTTCACAGCCGGACGATCAAGGACGGCGAACACTGCGAGATGGACGCTGCACCACCACCACCGCCGTATAGTGGTGGCAGTGGCGGTGACGGGGGCAATGACGATGCGGAGAAATCGACATGCAGCCGGTTTACACGCTCTAGGTTAGCCCTGGCGCTCGGATTTGTCTTGGAATTGGCCGCCACCTGTTGGGCCTTTGGGCAAGCAGTATCAGCGGGGGCGTTGTACGGAGACGTGGATTGTTGTTCGACTAGTGCCCTCTATAGGGTACACTCCACCTCGATCGTCTTCGACAATTGTGCTGAAGAGATCGATTCAGAAGGTTTCTTTAACTTTACCGACGCTTTGCCGGGAACATCATGCCTAAGTTATTTCAAGGAGTAAGTTGGCTGTGATAGCCTCACCATTGCTTCCACTGATGGCTTCAGCTTTAAGGTGCACTGCACCTGCCCTAGAACATATTTCCCCAACGTAGCGTGTTCGTGGGTTGCCCTTTCAAGTCCCTCGGACGAATATTGTTACGCGCAACGCGTGTACACCGACAGCAGCGACGGAACCGTTAATAGCGTTTCTTCCTCTTAGTATTCCGGCGCGTGCTGGGCCTCGAATCCGCCAGGAACAGTGGAGCTAACGATAACCGCCTTGGTGGTGGCGCTATGCAGTCAACTCCTAGAAGCGTTCGTCGGCTTCAAGTATTGGAAGGACACCGAACATAACACCCTTCCCACTCTTGCTGCGTCTGTTTTCGAGGCCCTCGGGGTGCTTGCAGTGTCGTCGGTACTGCTGTCACTTCCTGTGTTATACGGTCATTCCATATTTTTGGGGTTGGCGTGGGCTACCGTCCCGGCTGTGAGCGTTGGCGCTCTGGCAGAGATAACGGCGGAATGTTCCGACCGTGCTTCCAGGCGACTCCCGTATCTGGGTGTGGTTGGCAATGGGTTAGTCTGGCTCGGTGCGGCATTGCTCGAGATTGCTGTCACCTCCTATCTACTCTGGACAGGGGCCGGAATCACAGACTATTTGGAGCTGGTGCGCGAGTCCGCCGGTCTGTTTGCCTCGGAGGTTCTGGGTCTAGTGTCGATGTGGGTTGCTCGCGGTTTGTGGACGAGAGCTAAGTTGTTGATGCCATCGGTGAAAGGCCTCGAGGGGCCTCTGAGAAAGGCCACTATATCCACGGATTATTATGATCGTAGTTTTGCGAACAAGTGCTAGGTACTGCTGTAGTCTGTTTTCAGGGTAACGCGTGCTACGATAGCCCGGGGTAGCACCATTTTTGTCTTACGTAGTGAGGCAAATACTTATTATTATGACCGAAACCAGGCTGATTCACTCAAAATCGTTGGAAATCGTTGGAATGCCATTACATATGAATACAGTATGAGTACTTGTAGTATTTTACTATATGGTTCGCGATGTAGCTACAGCAGATTTTCTTTGGGGCTGGTTGTCGAGTTGCACTTGTAGCCGAAACCAGTTTCTTGGGGTAAGGTACAGAGCTCATGTACTATGTATAATTCAAGTCAACACCCTCAGAAACAATAAGGTGCGACCCCTAGAAGGCACCATAGCACGGGTCAGGGTATAGCAATGCTTACGATGAGTATCTGTCTGGTGTGTACGGGGTGACTACTATTGTTTTTGTTGTCGCTTCACCTCACGTCCAAACGGATGGGAACACAGTGACGCCCAAGCGTGTGGAATTGTTTCAGGCCGAATTCCTTAGCAGTACAAGCTTGAGTCGCAGAATCAGATCGGGTGCGTATCCGGTAGCTGAACTCACAAGGCGCGCGAGAAGCCGAGAGTTTGCGAACCGTGCCAATGCTGTATAGAGGAGATACCGGCCCCTAGTTTTTGCCAGGTTCCTTCGTTGGGAGTAGGTGTAGGCCGCCGGTGTGTGCGTGTGTGTTGGCTGCTGATATCCGTCGCGGTATCGGCGTCAATAGTTAGGATGTTTTCGGGTGGCGGGGGGGGGGGTAAAGAGGGCCACATGCCTGGTTAGATTGAAAGGCCGGACGGGAAAAATAGTTTAGAAAAAATGGTCGGACACGAAATAAATTACTTCTCAAAACAGTGGCGACACGAGTGATTAAAACAAAATTAAAACTTGAAAATACAAAAGGAATGCCTTGAAAACGTCGGCCACGTATTGGCTTGAAACAATACTTGAAACAAATGTCGGACACGAAACGGCTTAAGACAAGATCGGGACGCGAAATAAATGTTTTTTAGAAGTCGGACACGGAAACGATTGATGAACCTCAGGCCAAAATGAGAGAAGTTCCGAAACAGAGAGTTCAGCTGACACGGGGGAATATTGCATGTTTCCTCAATGACAACAGTGGTCATCTCGACGGCGACAGTGCAAGGCCAATCCACCCGGCTCACCCCATTTACCCCACATGCATCCGATTATCAGTACCGAGTTGTTACAGAGCTGTCCGCATGGTTCAGTGTGGTGGGCGAGCGACAGTCCAAAGGCTTGGGACGAGCCGCTGGTGGGTGGGCTCGCGAGCTCCGCTCAGAAGAAACGTATGGTGTGGAAACGGTGGAAAAGAGCTGAGCAAAGGGTTAGGCAGCGAGGGAAAGAGTACCGCCCCCTACTATTTGTAGGAAAGTGCGTCAAAGCTATTGCTGATATTATTGTGTGTTTCTACTCGATGGAGGCAACTACTTGCCAGGAAGAGAAAACGTTTGAAAATCAACTTTTCCCTACTACTGTGTGTACCTGTGTGACTTGGTGTGTTTTATATATGTGCGAGCAACAGCTCCCCAAGCATCAGCCAGCGTAAGACCAACCAAGCATCCTCCCATCTCCGTTCACGCCCCCCCCCGCCCCGGCGACAAATAAGCATTTACGAACACACAGCAAAGCATTACACTGATATCACCGCAACTACTGTAAACCACAACTAAAAATAGCCCAATGTTGTGGAATGGTCCCGCCGGTCATGCAGGTAGGGGGGAGGGGGGTGTACTCATATCGTGCACGGCCGTAGTCGTATGACCATCCCTAAAATTCCGGGACGGAGCACGTTGGGTTTTCACCAACCAGGCGTTTTTTACACATATTTCGGGTATTACTGTATTTCCCCACCAGGTATGTATTGAAGAGCACTTGGATTAATTTGTCATAGCTGCCATGCTACTCAGCATCAACGAGTAGCTTATACAGGGTCGCTCATCGCTAGCGTAGTCGCCTGTAGCGAGTAGCGGACCTCAATTAAGATAGAGTGCGTCTGCTACAATGGTTGGTCTATTCGCGCTGATACAACAAAAGCGAGCTCCGTGAACGCTCGCACACTCCTCGTCTTATCTACTCCTTCTCCTCCTCCTCTTCACCCTGCTCTCCTTGGGCAACACCGATAATCAACACTGGCCTTGGGCGCCATTCGTTCATCGCAAGCTCTTCGGAGGAGCTGGAGCTTACGCAGCAAGAAGTCGGGTGACCCCGGCTGGCAGCGATTGATTGCCTTTCCTGCGGGCTGCGTCGGATAACTCAGCAGCCTCACGCCACACGCTATCTGTGTGGAGGCGGGTGTTGGGTAAAAGGGAGAAGGTGTAATCTGCCACTACTACTGCTGTAATTCGAGTCGAAGTTCTTCCGCTTCTGTAGGTTATCTAGATCACCTAGATCATATACCTGGTACTGCAGATCAGCTAGGTCAGCTAGATCAGCTATACCATCTAGATCATATGGACCCTGACTTGTAGCGATATAGCGTTGTGCAGGGCGTGTATGCTGCACAGCAGTAGTGCAGCTCCAACCCAGAAACAAACTGTACATTATCGTGAGGGTCCTACGGCTTACCCCCCGGCAACATGAGCTAGATCAATCAGGTCACACAGATCAATCAGATCATACAGATCATACAGATCATACAGATCATACAGATCATACAGATCATACAGTTCACAAAGATCACAAAGATCACACATATCAGGGGTTTTCTGCCCTGAAATGTGTAGACTGTTGAGGGGGGATCGGTTACCTGTACGATGCCAATGTGCATAAATGTATCAGTACCCCCCCTCTATATGCCCCCTCTATTTCAGCGTCCACTCCCCCCTACCTCTGGTTGCACCCAGCACACATCTTCCCGACTTGCACGACCTACCAGGTACATCCCCTCGTACGACAGGCTTTTCGAGTCGAAGCTACACCTTTTCCTAACGTGTGTACTACTCTAGAAACATGAGGGTGCCGGCCCCCCCCCCCCCCATAGTGCTTGCACGGTAGATGGGGGGGGGCGAAGGGAGGGGACCGGGAGGAGCCAAAGGGGAGGGCTGGTTCCGCAAGCCTTCACGTTGCATTCGAGGAGAATAGTAAACGGGGTGGGGTGGGGGGGGCACCGAGACAGACAGTGGAATGACGCATGGTACGGCAGAGGTGTAACACCATTGTTGCCTTCTAAGGGTGGTCACTTGAGGAACTATATACTAATAGTAAGTCATTAGTAAGCCACCCAAAAAACTATTGTTTTGAGGAAAATAAAAGGTTGTACCCGATGAACAATCCAATGGCCTAAAGTATGCCACGAAGCATAATGTAACACAAACTAGCCTTAACCATTTTAGAACTGCGCTGTCTAGAATCAAATAGTTCACTCTAACTCTAAGTGTTTTGTCCCCACATCGGGACTCCAGTGTGAAACGACGACGATTTTGGGTTAAGCAACCCCGCCCTTCAGAAAACAGTTTCCGCCGAAAGCACGTGACGCGTCGGTAAGTAACTTCAGTAACCTTGACGATAGAAAGTGACGAGTTTAGCAGCCACGGCCACACCGCGTGGTTGAGAGATGATGCAATGGTTCGGGTCCGATTTACAATGGTTGCAATGTAAAGGTGAGTCGTACGGCACGGGCACAACACGGTCGATCCTATCGTGTGCATATGATATGTACTGCTAGGCGCTGCTCATGCTGCTCGTACACGGCTGACAACACCAAAGGTGTCACTGTTTTGGTGGTTACCCCGTGTATCTCTTATATCCCTTATATCCCTTATATCCCGTGTATCCCTTATAAAGGGTCCCCTATATCCCTTGTATCCCGTATCCATTATACCCCTTATACCCCTTGTATCCCTTACAGTTCTTGTATCCCTTATATCCCCTGTATCCCTTGTGTCCCTTATATTCCTTGTATCCCTTGTAAAGAGTCCCTTCTATCCCTTTGAAGGGGCTACGAAGGGAGAGAAACGTGATCATCTGCCGCGTTTCTGGTGTGGGTATGGCAGGCAAGGATGGAAGACTTTGCGCGTGGGTGTTGAGCGGCTACAGGGCACGGGGCCGCAGGAAGTGTGCACGGGGTGGCTGCCGGGGCAAGGGACTGCATACAGTAGATGGGACAGAAAATAGGTAGGATGTATATACAACGGCCTCACAATGGGAGGCGTTACGCTCGCGGGGCACGAACTGTCTCATTGTCTCATAAAGGGAGAACGATCGTATTTCGCAGCGTGTGTTGGGGGTGGGTACTGACTAGCCGCATGTCATGCATGGCCGTGGTCGTATGGCCATGGACCCTCGCATCTCTACATTGCGGGGGCAGAGCACGTCGGATCGGGCTTTCACCGATCAGGCAGACATTGCTTGGACCAAGCGCGAAGTACCGTGAGTTGTTGGGCGAGTCGCATGTGAAGCGTGAGCTGCATGCTACTAAAAACCGTCTGTGAGGTTGGCTTGCACTGGGTAACAACTTCGAATGAGGTAGATGGCGATACAATAGTTTTGCAGCGCTCAGGGGCGGGGAGGTGACAAAGCACATGATATATTGCCCTGTGTGTTACCCCCACGGCAGGAACAAGGCGATAGATAGATGCAGTAGGGCTTTGCAGCCTTCTGCGGTAGTCCTCCCCTCAGCAGTAGCAGTGACCATTCGCTTCGACCAAGCCAAATGGTCATAAACTTCCACAAGTTTCTTGAACTTCCAGTAGATTATATACCTTAGGGGGGGAGGATATCGACCCCCCCCCGCTTTCTTGACTTCCCCATGCTGCCCATAGCATATTGAAGTCTATTGACGCAACTTTCAGGAGTTTCGTGAGACGCAAATCATGCAAAACCATCGCGCATTAAAACTACCTTATATTTAGATATTTACTTAACTATCTTGTATATGGGGGCAGACAGGCTACTATAGGTCAACCGACTTGCATATTCCATACACACCAGCGACCTTGTATGTAAGCCCTTTCACCGATTTGCCCCGATTTTGATTGACTTGTATTTACTCTGTAGACTTTTGAGCCGATCTTCCTCATGTTTCCGCCGACGTTCGTTCATGTATATCCACTTTTAATACTGTACCAGGTACTATTTATAGTGGTACGCCGAAATATGCCAGAGCGGGGTCGTTATTTTAGAGGACATACTAAATTACCCAAAATCTAACAGGGCCACACACACACAGGCACGAAAAGACGCAACCACCTACGAACCAACCCACCCACCGACCCACCACCCCACCGACACACCCACCAATCGATCCCCCAACCCACGATCTACTAGAGCAATGCAGCAGTACGTACATCAGAAGATGTGTACCCACTTCGTACGCGGCAGCATCGTCGTCGAGTGGTACCACCGTGATCGAGTTATACGCAAACCCCTACGCACAATTGCCATCCTAAAACGTCGTTCATAACAACAACTAGAACGAAAAAAACCACACAACAGTAAAACCCATACAATTACTCACCCCATCTACAAAAAAAAACAGCAAAAAAGAATAGAAAAAAAAACGTAAAAAAAAAAGGAAAAAAGAAGAAGAAAAAACTCGTCTTCTGATCCACTCCTAAAAATAAATTTGAAGGGGTGTGTGTCTGTATGCCTTCCCTATCGTCAATCGGATCGATTTTGCAGTTTTTTGTGTTCTTTTCCCTGGGGCGGTTGATACGACAGTTGAAAAATGCGTCGTGCCCTGGTCGCGGGTTCTAGAAGGTGTTGCGCTTCGAGCAGCAGCAGAGCAGCAGGAGCAGTAGAGAGCAGCACCAGCAGTAGAGCAGTAACCCAACATCGGAGAGGTGTTTAGGCTGCTCCTGGGTGGTGTGACCGTGTGTTTGGAGGGGTGGAGAGAGATGCGGTGAGCTTCAAAAACTTTTTCGATTGAGAAATTCAATCCACGAATGAATCCCGTCGAAAAACTCTCGATTGAGAAATCCAACCCACGAATCCCGTCGAAAAACTCGTGCTTTTCGACGGGATTCGTGGATTGGATTTCTCAATCGAAAAAGTGGGGATCGAAAGAACTATGTTTCGACAGTATAAGAAAGCCCAATTGTGTCTCCAATCGGAAACCGCCTTTTTCGATCCACGTATCCGACTGCATAATAATTAGTATAGGTTTTTCGACGGGATTCGTGGATTGGATTTCTCAATCGAAAAAGTTGGGATCGAAAAAGCTCTTTTCCAACTGTATAAGAAAGCCCAATGATTGCGTCTCCAATCGGAAACCGGCTTTTTCGATCGTCGTATCCGACTGCGTAAGAATTAGTATAAAGCTTTGGGACGATCGTCGGTTGGGTCGAGGACCTGGTAATCCTCTGGTATCCTTCTGATTTCACTCGTATGATGGTACATACAGCAGTAGTACAGTAGTGTATAGTGTTGTATGGCGGTAGCACAATCAGTACCTGGTATCATGCTGCAATGCTTTACGTAGCGCCGATGCTCTGTAAAGTTTTGTGGGGGGAGGGGGACGACTGGCCGACCTGGCGGTGGCCGACCAGTCGCTTATAGATTGCCCTCGTCTCTAACCTGTACTGTCGTGCTGCCCACTGTGTTTTCAAGCTCTATACGACGCAGGGGCGGTTTGGAGGTCTCAGCCAGGTCGGCGTTGAATCTTCAAGGGGGTACAAGCGGGAACTGGCAGAACGAAAAAAAAAGGGCAGCGGCCAAAAACAGGTACACCTGGTCCGTTCGGGGCCAAAAACAGGTACATACTAAAATCAAGTTTAAAACGCACCCCACGAACCTGTCGTTCCTTGCAATGCAAAGTAGAGTTTTTTTCATGCTCTTCGTGCTCGCCCGGTGGCTACGTATACGAGTAGCTGCTATTAATAGTACGAGGAACGAACGCCTGCTGCTGTATTCTCCCTTCTCAACTTTTGTGACACCCCTGGTATTCCAAGTCAACCACAATCCCGAAGGGAAGCCTTCTATCTCGTATTATTTCGGCGGAGGTATGCAGGCAGATATGTGTGTGTGTCGCTCGAGTGGCGTGTAGTGCGAGGTGCGAAGGGTCTTGTGAAAGCGGGTTGTAGCTCTCTCTCTTTACACACACAGCAGCAGCAGATGCTATGTGCTGATTGGTTCGACGTATCAATACCGCAGTAGCTCGATTCAAGGATAGTTTTAGTCTTTGATTATCTTCTCGGTTGCAGATGAAGGCTGGGAAAACGAGTACTGAACGAGGGGGGGTGGGGCGGGGCACCGTCGCTCGTCTAGCTGTCTCCAACTGCTCTTCCTATTCCACTCTTCCTAGACCCACGTGGTCAGAGACTTGCGTGCCGCTCCTCTCAAAAGCTTATCTCTCAAGCTTCAAGACTATTTTCAAGACATCCGATACTAAAAAGCTATTACTTCTCCAGGTACCCTATCTTCAACTCTTTCTTTTACTTCCGTTGATCATCGTACTCTCTGCTGATGATCGGTTCGTTACTGTACTTATTCTCTCAACTGATTTCAAACACTCTCAACTGACCTGTAATACTTTTCTGGAATCTCTCATTTCCTCATAGAACGTACTCAACTGTCCTTCAGCAGCTCATCTCCTACGATTCTCCAATAAAACGTAGTCAGCTGTCCTTCAAAACACCGTTCCTTTACAATTCTACGAATTCTTCCCCTCGATAGACATTCTACTGTCTTACATTGAAACCCTCGATCTCATACTAAACTCCAATGACACTGAATTATGTATACTAAAAGCTAGACAAAACTCAGTATCACCACATTTGCCCCTCCAAGTTCATTGTCACTCTCAGAAGAGTGCATAATGAAATAACTACTGTTACGTGATACTGCTGTTGTAACAACTAGGACAAAGTTAACTAGCTAATAATAGGGACTCCAATTTATTTTTTTCGAGGACCACAGGTGCTTGGCAATGCTTGCTTCACCTACCAGTACAAAGTACGGTCATATTCCCTTATTGTGGTCCTAGGTCAACAGGTGCTTGGCATTGCTTGCTTCAACGACGAATACTCGGAAGTATTGTCATATTCCCTTATTGTTGACTTAAATAAAACGTACTTTGACTCCTATTCTTAATCCCCCACTCCAATCCCGTACTTAATACGCATGCAAAAACTTCTTGCTACTCTTAGAGGTTACGTGTGCGTGCCAACACCAAGTTCCAACATCCTCGCATAACAGTTGTCAGCTTCTCCTCGTGAAAGATGCACGTTGTAGCGCTCCCCCAGTCCAGCAACTTGATGGTGTGAGGCAGTTCCTTGCTCTCGCCATCTTCAGCCACCATCACAACTCTTGCCAGTTGCAACCCTGCGCGGAGTGAAAAGCTTGCTATACGAAGATAGCTACTCTGTGCGGGTCAATTGTACGATCCAATAATGTCACGATCATAAAYTCCTGGCTCCCTCGAGTATCACAACAAACTTTTGTATCCGTAGCACATGTCTCTCGCCTCTCGCACTGCAATGTACGTTTAGCAAGTTGCAACTCGAATATCGTCTTGCTATTCCGACAGTTTTTCTTCCCTTCCCACCCCTTTTGCCCCACCTATTGAATCGGGTCTCCTGCCCAATAAATTCTCAATACTCAAACTACCGTATTGTTCCAAATCAGTTTCGTGCTCCCAAGTTTTAACTGACACCTCGTCCTCAACTAGTATAGTATTGGACAGCGTTTTTGCCTCCTAGTCCTCGCGAATTCTGTGTTTCGTGATAAGATCGGCCTATTCTGTAATCATCAATCCATACATACGATCTTCAGCTGTCAGATGAAAAGGTGGTGAACGTTCTGAATACTTGTTCAACCTAACTGCTCATAGCCCATGGCAGAAATTTCGGTCCTTCCGCTCCTTCGTGCGGATTGTAACATTTCTTACACCGATACATGGATACTCTTGCATTGATCTCCCTTCCAGGTTCATCCTTTCGAACCTCAACCAACAGCAAATTAGATCCCAACCTTTTTCCCATCACTAGCGGTACCCGGTCCTACAAATACTAATCTTATATCGGCCCTGTCCAACACTGGCCAGCTTTGCGGCTAGAGAAAACTTCCTACTCTTCGAGTCAGTTTCCTGGGTTTTAAGCACATGTTTTCCACCACCCGAAATCGTGCTTTTATCGTCATAAATCCACACCCATCCTCCCACTTCATACTTAGGACGTCGGTTTATTAACTCTGCAAGGTTCTCGTTAGCTGCTCATGTCTCGCTTTTATCAATCGGTCCTCCTCTTTTACCAATTCATACGCCTTCACTGCTCTATCTCGCATGAGTTCAAGATAGTCCAATTGGTCCTGTTTCAGACCCTGATGTCCTTTAACACCTCTTCCTTCCAGTATCGTCATGGTAACCGGGGTATCTGCCTAATGTGCCTCGGTTGGGGCCAACCTGTACCTCGACTAACGTTATTGTTATGTGCAGCCACCGCATGCATCAACATCTCATCCCAATTACTTTTGGTCGTCCGCAATTAAATACGACAACATCTGACAAAGATTGTTTACCTTTCAACCATTCCGTTCGTCTGAGGATGATAGGAGCTCGTGAACTTCTTAACTGCTCCCAACGTTTCGTACACCGCCCTACTCACTTGAGATATAAACTCAGTTCCACGATCCGACAAAAAGGTATGTAGGACATCCCCACCTTGGGATATAATCATCTACTATTCTCGCAGCACATCCTCTGGCTGTTTTCTCGTCCTTGTTAACGCTTATCCTTCTGCGTGCTGCTAAATAAATCTAAATCAAAAACACGTATACATTGCCATTCTTTGTTCCAGGCAAAGGTCCCAACAAACTCAAAAGGATACCATCTGTCCCGGGCGGCTAGGTAGCGGCAAGGAAACTAATGGCCATCTGACGGTGCTTCGCGCCGTTTTTCTTGCTTGGCAAGTATAACACCTCCTAATCCACCACTTAACACTGCCAGACATTCCAATCCACCAATAGTATCTCTGCAGCAGTGTAAGGATAACTTCTCACCCAAGTGCACAGCTTCTTGATGGGCACATCCATCCCCAAGGTTCAGCAACAGCGGCACATATGTCCTCACAGGCTCCTCTCCTAGCAATCGCTCAAACCGTCCAGGGTTCCTGTTATCACGATTAGCGGGTTCAGGGGTAAGACGTTTTACCAACAGCTTTAGCGAGTTAGAGAGCTCCATCAATTCTCCTTGTGCAACTAAYACGCTTCACCTCCACCATTATCCAATGTTTCTGGTATTACATCCTCCGTAATATCKTCTCAACGTGAAACGCCGGCAAGTAAAAATTCCAATTGCAATTCGCGTGAGTTCATCTTTTAGCTGCTCTATAGCCCAATCACTAGCAGATTTTTTTCACACAACTTTCGCCGGCAAATTCCTCGCGCTCCATACTGCTCACATTTCCCCTCGATGGGCAAGTTTCCACCTCATATTTCTAGGAACACGATCTTGCTACCAGCCTACTGCTTCCTTTCGGCAGCACTTCCACCTTGCCTCCACAGGATGGAATGCTTTCAGCATCCTTTTCTTCTTATTTCATATAGTCCTGCCGACGAAGCGCCAGTCCTAGTGAAAGCGGGTTGTAGCTCTCTCTGTCTTTACACACCACAGCAAGACATTGGTCAGCGAATTCGCTATATTGCGTGAGCTGAGCAATGTAGGTGTTCGACGTATCAATACAGCAGTAGCTCAGTTCAAGGATAGGTTTTAAGTCTTTGATTATCTTCTCAGGTTGCAGATGAATGCTGGGAAAACGAGTACTGACGAGGTGGGGGTGGGGCGGGGCACCCTCGCTCGTCTAGCTGTCTCCAACTGCTCYTTATTCCACCCTTCCTAGACCCACGTGGTCAGCGACTTTGCGTGCCGTTCCTCTCAACGGGAGCTTTGCTCATCCTCTCAAGTGCTATTTCAAGACATCCTATACTAATAAGCTATACCTCTCCAGTCCCTATCCTCAACTCTTCCTACTTCCGTAGATCATCGTTACTCTCTGCTGATGATTGGTTCGTTACTTACTTATTGTCTCAACTGATTTCAAACACTCTCAACTGACCTGTAGATAAGCTTCTGGAATCTCTCATTCTCCTCGTAGAACGTACTCAACTGTCCTTCAGGACGCTCGTCTTCCTACGACATTCAATCCGAATAATACGTACTCAACTGTCCCTCAGCAGCTCATCTCCTACGATTCTCCGATAAAACGTACTCAACTGTCCTTTAAAACACCGTTCCCTTACAATTCTCCGAATCCTTCCCCTTGATAGACATTCTACTGTCTTACATTGAAACCCTCGATCTCATACTAAACTCCAATGAAACTGAATTATGTATACTAAAAGCTAGACAAAACTCAGTATCACCACAAGGGAGAAGGGGGTCTCCGCGTACGTCGGCATTTGTATAGGGGGCATAGGGTGGAACTATGAAGGGCCTCTGATTGGCTTAAAAACGGCAAAAAAAAGGTGAAAGTCAAGCAGAGTAGACAAAATCAGGTATACCTGGGTTTTGAAGAGGCAAAAACCGGTACAACGAGTTTTGGACCAATGGCAGCGCACGTGGAGTGCGTTTTTGACTTGGTTTTAAGTATGTACCTGATTTTGGCCGCAAAAGGACGAGGTATACCTTTGTTTGGCCGCTGCCCAAAACAAAACGTCGTACGTATATATTTGCAGGCGCCTCAGGCGCCTGAGGAAATTATTGTGCAGGCGAGCGGCGCTTGGCACCCTGGGTGTCTGAGATCAGCGTGGCTGGTGGGCCTCCTTCTCCTGCGGAAGGCTGATTATATGCATGTACCTCTTGCGGGTGGGAGCAGGGTGCTTTCGTCAGGCGCCTGCAAATACATATAATTTTCTTGCAGACCAAACAAAAGAGCACGGTTCTTTTAGAAACGTCTTCGGAAATCATGCGGGGATACTCGTACAAATCCTGCAATCTACGTGTCAAGTGCAGAACTCGCTCTATAAAATACGAGCACTCGTAGCTGCGCTCCAAGCAATCCTTTTTACTTCCTCTCCTGTTCTCACCTACTGTACGAATATAAACCGAGGAGTTGGCGAGCTCGGAAGGGGAGATGCTTTTGAGGCGGAACTCGTCAGGCGTGGCACGGGCAGCGGGTGCGAGCACATCAAGAGAATGCATGGCAAACACCGGTAAGGCACGAGTATTGGTATAGAAAGACCATAAGTATTGGTATAGAAAGACCATAATATCTATCTAGGGCACTTTGGTTTGAGGTCGTGCCAGAGAGTTTTCGCCGATGCGAGTTACGCCGCTTTTAATACTATTAATAGTGACCAAGGACGTACTCGTACTACGTACTGCATTTCGTAGCGTATATTAAAGAGGGGCGAGAGAGAGCAGTGAAGCCCGGGCGAATGCAGGGACCTCTCTCAGTGCTCTGCGCTAGGGCGGCCGTCAAAATGCGAGCGCGTGCATGGGTTTAGGGAAATTCGGGAGGAGCGCTGTGCTGTAGTTGCAGGACGTATCATGTGTGCACACGCGAAAATAAATGTTGCTGTCCTCTCGCTCTTCGGCAAGGCCGGCAAGGCGGAGTAATAAATAACTCAAACCCGCTCGCGTAAAACGTCCAAGCACGTTCGCCTGGCACTACAGCAGTACATACAGGTATATATGATGAAAACCCGAGGGCAGAGACACCATGATATCATGCTACAGCAGTACCGTGATGCATGCGTTTAGCCTCTATAGCGGTACCTGAGGGGCCTCAGGGCATGGCCGCGTTCGGTGGCGAACTGTAGCCTCGTGAAAAAAATGCTCTTTCTTGTGCGTGAAAATACAAAACAAAAACAAAAACGTATACTCGTACGTACAGTATCCGAGCAAATAACGACCACAAATTTAGGCGCATACCATGCGCTGCTGTGGATACCCGTGCTTGTACATACTGCTATTAATAAGTACTGCTGTGGATACCCGTGCTTTTGTGCATACTGCTGAGTACAGTTGTTGCTGGTGCTGCTGGTGCTGCTGGTGCCGCTGCTGCTGCTGCTGCTGCTGCTGCTGCTGCTGCTGCTGCTGTAGATACCCGTGCTTGTACATACTGCTGCTGCTGCTGCTGCTGCTGCTGCTGCTGTTACCGCTCGTGCAGGTATAGCGAGTTGGTGTTGTTGCTGATCTCGCGTGTGCATTGCAGTTGACATATAGCACGAAAATCAAACCAAACCCATCATGAACTATCCGAGCAGGTAAATTACGGAGATACGAGGTACTGTACATACTGTACTCATGCGGTACGTACAGTCCAGGACACCTAAGAAACAGGAAATCTGAAATCTGGGCCAGGCTGGATTTTTTATTCGACTCCCGAATTCCATATCTGTATAACTAATTTGGAATGATGGCGTAGGGTGTAGGGCGTAGGGCGGCCTAGGGCGGCCTAGGGCGTAGGGCGTCGTAGGGTGTAGTATGTATCTTTCACTTGGAATTAGTGTGAAGGAGCACCTGTGGGCGGTGCCGGTTTCGCCCTGGGCCCTCTCGGCCCCTGATTTCGACGAGAGAGGGTGTGCTGGGGTGCGCCACAGGGGCGAAACCGGCCCTCGGGTGACGCGGCGGCCCGCGCTCGCCCGGGCACGACGGGCGTCCCAACCTCCCTGCGGCTGCTGTACTTTCGTATGCGGGGTATCTATGTGTGACTACTACTACTATTACTACTACTGCTACTACAGTACTACTACTACTACAGTAGTAACCATCTGAGACCCGTGGGATCCCTCTTCGGATTTAAAGCCGGCGGTATACGGGGGTCCTTGGGACTCGCCGTGGGGTGGACAACGGGCCCCAATGGGAGACCGCACGCGAAAAAAACAACAATACTATACCATCCAATACCCTGCCGTGCGGTAGCGGTAGTGCTGCCACGAGCAACGCGCACTTGTGGTGTTCTTACTGTTGTAACTACAGGGGTCCGCATAAAAGTTAGACCTTTTTTTTTTATTCTGCCGATACCTTTACTGTGAAAGAACGAAGGCGACAAATCACACGCCGTTTGTGTCCAACGGTGCCGTGAGTAAAAATGGAAATTCGCGTTTTTGGCGTCTTTTTTTCATGTATTTTTTGTTTAGTATTCACCTTCGAAGGCAGATTTCGTAGGGGATTCCAAATGGCCATTTTTCAATACACTTATTTCCCGAAGGTTATGAAAATCACATTTTAGACACGATATTCAAAATGTGATCACGGAGAAACGGATTTTGTTTCAGCGCCATCAAAAATGAATATTTTTCACCAAAACAAGTTGCATGATGATCGTATAGCCTATCACCACAATTCTCCGTGATCACATTTTGAATCTCGTGTCTAGAATGTGATTTCCATAGCCTTCGGGAAATAAGTGTATTGGAAATTTGCCATTTGGAATCCCATACGAAATCTGCCTTCGAAGGTGAATACTAATAAACAAAAAGTACATGAAAAAAAAGGACGCAAACGCGAATTTCCATTTTTACTCACGGCACCGTTGAACACAAACAGCGTGTGATTTGTTGCCTTCGTTCTTTCAGTAAAGGTATCGGCAGAATCTAAAAAAAAAAAAACAGGTCTAACTTTTAGGCGGACCCCTGTAACTGCACATCAATAACGACCCTTCTATATCTACGCAATCAATCCAGTTTTTGATCGGATAAGTTACTACAGTTTACGCACAGGGATCCTTTGATACGCACATATATCACAGCAGTTACAGTACATTGCCGTACTATTCGTACAATACGTACTGTAGTAGTTTCGCACACGGGTGCACTATGATACTACCAAACTAACGAAAGGCATTGCGCCCCCGTGCGAAACTAGCGAGTCTTCCAACCCCTTTCGGGACAGCATACTTGGAATTAGCGTCATATACTGTAAATGTGTCGGTACACTGCAGTGCACTACTGAAAGGGTCAAGGTATCCGCACAAGCGACACCAACAGCAGTACCGCAGTGCAGCAGTACTCGCGCACCTCGTACTCGTATAGAACATACAGCAGTACAGGACAGTAATAAGAAACAGGCTAATAAGGAAGCCAGGCCGAGCTTTAGAGGAAAACAAGGGCGACGGCGGGCGAGCGACCGAGCGAGCGGCGGAGGCGGGCGATCGACGAGGGCGGCGCAAGGCCGCCACGGTCGACCGAGGGGGGTTGGGCGCGCGGTCGACCGAGCGGCGGCGGGCGCGCGGACCGGCGCGCGGTCGATGGTACGAAATGGTTCTTGTGTACAGCAGTACGGTACACAGTGCTGTATGGTATACACAGCGTTTAAATGTGGTACATGGTTGTGTATGCAACAGTAACATGTTGTGTGGTACAATCAACTGCCACCCCCCCCCCTCCCCCAACGGGCGCGCGGTCGACCGAGCGGCGGCGGGCGCCCGGACGACCGAGCGGCGGGCGCGCGGTCGATGGTACGGAGTTGATATTGTGTACAGCAGTACGGTACACAGTGCTGTATGGTATACACAGTGTTTAAATGTGGTACATGGTTGTGTATGCAACAATAACATGTTGTGTGGTACAATCAACTGCCACCCCCCCCTCCCCCCAAACGAAAGTACAGCAGCCGCAGGAAGGTTGGGGCAGGCGATCGACGAGGGCAGCGCAAGGCCGTCACGGTCGACCGAGCGGCGTTGGGCGCGCGGTCGACCCAGCGGCGGCGGGCGCGCGCGTCGACGACCGACGGCGGCGGGCGGGGACGACCGAGCGGCGGGTCGCGGCGGTCGATGGTAGCGGAGTTGATATTGGTGTACAAGCAATACGGTACAGCAGTGCTGTATGGTATACACAAGTGTTTAAATGTGGTACATGGTTGTGTATGCAACAATAACATGTTGTGTGGTACAATCAACTGCCACCCCCCCCTCCCCCCAAACGAAAGTACAGCAGCCGCAGGAAGGTTGGGGCAGGCGATCGACGAGGGCAGCGCAAGGCCGTCACGGTCGACCGAGCGGCGTTGGGCGCGCGGTCGACCCAGCGGCGGCGGGCGCGCGGTCGACCGAACGGCGGCGGGCGGGCGGACGACCGAGCGGTGGGCGCGCGGTCGATGGTACGGAGTGGTTATTGTGTACAGCAGTACGGTACACAGTGCTGTATAAGGTATACACAGTGTTTAAAAGTGGTGCATGGTTGTGTATGCAACAGTTACATGTTTTGTGATACAATCAGCTGCCACCCCCCCCCTCCCCCAAACGAAAGTACAGCAGGCGCAGGGAGGTTGGGTCGCCCGTCGTGCCCGGGCGAGCGCGGGCCGCCGCGCCACCCGAGGGCCGGTTTCGCGCCTTGCGCACCCCAGCACATCCTCCTTCGTCGAAATCCGGGGCCGAGACGGCCCAGGGCGCTCCCGGCACCGCCCACAGCAGACGTTCCTTTACACTACTTCCAAGTGAAAATACATACTACGGCCTACAACACCATACGCCGTACAACACCCTACGCCCTATATACGCCCTACATCATTCCAAATCATTACACAGCAGCACAGCAGTACGTACAGCAGTAGCAGTAGTATAGTAGTAGTAGTAGTAGTAGTAGTAGTAGTAGTAGTAGTAGTAGTAGTAGAAGAAGTAGAAGTAGTAGTAGTAGTAGTAGTAGTAGTAGTAGAAGTAATAATAGTAGTTCTTGTAGTAGCAGTAGTCACCCGAGGGCCGGTTTCACCCCTTGCGCACCCCAGCACACCCTCCATCGGCACCGCCCACAGCAGACGTTCGTCCACACCAATTCCAACTGAAAAGACATACCACGGCCTACAACACCCTATGTACAACACCCTACGCCTTATACATGCGCCTTTCGTACATCATTCTAAATCATTACACAGCAGCACAGCAGTAGTACGTACAGGAGTAGTAGTAGTGGTAGTAGTAGTATAGTAGTAGTAGTAGTAGTAGTAGTAGGAGTAGTAGTATAGTAGTAGTAGTAGTAGTAGTAGTAGGAGTAGTGGAGTAGTAGGAGTAGTAGTAGTAGTAGTAATAGCATTAGTAGTAGTGGTAGTAGTAGTAGTAGCAGGAGCAGTAGTAGTACAGTAGTAACCATCTGAGAACGGTACTTTTTTTTTTGTGGGTTCTGCCGATGGCTGTACTGAAAGAACCAAGGCGACAATTCACACGCCGGTTGTGTCCAACAATGCCCTGAGTGAAAATGAAAATTCGCGTTCGCGTCGATTTTTATATTTTTCAGTTTTGCTTTACTGTAGTTATAGCCTTGAAAGGCTATTTTTGGTAAGGATTGCAAATGGCCAATTTTCAATATATTTAATTTCGGCTGGCTCAGGAAACCATATTATAGACCCGATATTGAAAATGTGTTCCCGGAGGATTGTGGTGATTAGCTATACGATCATCATACAAGTTGTATTGTAGTAAAATATCCATTTTTGAAGGCGCTGAAAATTTTTCCGTTTTGGGGTTAATTCCTTACTGTCAGTAAGGAAAAAAACCGAAAACGGAAAATTTTTCAGCGCCATCAAAAATGGATATTTTACTACAACAATACAACTTGTATGATGATCGTATAGCTTGTCACCACAATCCTCCGGGAACACATTTTCAATATCGGGTCTAGAATGTGGTTTCCTGAGCCAGCCGAAAATAAATATATTGAAAATTGACCATTTGAAATCCTTACCAAAAATAGCATTTCAAGGCTATAACTAAAGCAAAACTGAAAAATATAAAAATCGACGCGAACGGGAATTTTCATTTTCACTCAGGGCATTGTTGGACACAACCGGCGTGTGAATTGTCGCCTTGGTTCTTTCAGTACAGCCATCGGCAGAACCCACAAAAAAAGTACCGTT
>MEHQ01003795.1:0-83644 GCA_008828725.1 Saccharina japonica
CTGCCGCATCGGAATTAATTCCATTCACGGCATTCCCGCCACCACCGCCGCCGCCGCCGCCACCGCTGCTTCCCTGGATGGCTGCGGTCACCCGAACCCCAGGGCTAACGCTTGCCTCGACCTTTTCCTCCTGCGCTGGTCGCGCCGTGGGCATCGCCGCCGTGATCGAACCTTTCCGTGGCTTCGGCTCCAGCTCCGGTAACCCGTCACCACCCCTCGCGCCGCCGCCGCCGCCGCCACCACCGCCATCACCACCAGCGCCACCGCCATTCCCAATTCCTTTCCCGCTCGCCTCGATACCGTCCAGCACCCCCAAGCCCCCACCCTTCCCCTTTTCGGGAGCACCACCCGCACTCGGGCCGCCACCGCCCGCCACGGTCCCTTTTCCTGCCGCCGGGGCCGCGTTGGTGATGCCACCCGCTCCAGCCCCAACCCCCGGCCCACCCCCCGCTCCCGCCCCGGCAACCGTCCCAGCTACAGTCCGCGGACGCCCTGGCCCTCCTGTGCCCCCACCGGACGTGCGCTTCTTTCGCCCCCCCCTCGATCCCGGGCCCGATCCGACAGAAGGCGCGTTGGGAGAGCGCGCGGTCGAGCCGCCGGTGCCGCCGGAGGCGCCGAGCTTATCGCCGCTGGCCTTGTCGCCGCCAGATTTGTTGCCGCCTCCGTCAACAGCGCGAGCGCGCTTGCGACCGGAGGACCCCGGGGTTGAGAGTCGGGCCGCCGCCTGGACGGCCGGTGGCGATCGCGATATCGGGGACTCGGGTGGGCCCGTCGGGGCAGCGGTGTTCCCGGCCCGTTGCCAGCCGAGCGCCCCCCCACCCACTGGTGCTTGCGGCGTCTGCGGCGTCCGCGGCGCGTGCGGCGCCTGCGGTACCTGTAGCGCCTGCAGCATCTGCGGCGCAATCGGACGCCGCGGTGTCTGCAGGATCGGCGTCGACGGGGACGCGTCTGGCGGCGACAAGAGAGATGTCTCCTTTCCCCCCTCCGGCGTCGCTGCAGCCGCCGTCGCTGCTGCCGCTGCCGCCGCTGCCGCCGTCCGCGGCGGCGGCGTCATCGCCACCATCACAGTCCCATCAACGCCGGGCCCCTCCCCTTCCGCTCCCTCCCCCTCCCTTCCCTTCCCCTCGTCATGGCCATGGCCATGCCCGTTGACGGTGTCGTTGTTATCACATCGGTCCTCTTCCCCTTCTTCGTCGCTATCGTCGGCGTAGCCCCGGCTCGGGTCGTCGTCCTCGCTGTCTACGTCGTGCTCCGTCTCGTTGTCCTCCGGCGTCAGCCCCCGCCCCTGCGGCCAGGCCAGCAGGGAGCGCCCGAGGCTGTCCACGCGCTGCGGTGTGTAGCGGCGGTGGCGACAGCGCCAGGCCGAGAACGATTGGGCGCGAACGGGTGGGCGGGAGGGAGGAGGGGGCGGATGACGGGGAAGGGGCGGGGCCGGAGGCGGACGGGGGGGGGAGGGAAGACGGGGGAAGGGAAGGCGGTGGAGGCGGAGCAGGGGGCGGGGGAGGGGGAGAGGGGTGAGATCCGCGAATGCCAAGAAAGATTGGTTCGCTGTCCACCACAACGAAAAGCACTTAGGTGAGGCATACACAACACAGCCCCACGCCCGCCGGCAGGGTTGCACACATAACACACACACAACTGAGGGGGGGAAAAAAAGACACAGCATCAGCCACAGTCGGGAACAGAAGGAGAAGAAAACGATGTCCACGACGGGGACACACACGACCACGACACGACGCGACAATACACACGGCAACGATAACTGACACCAAAAGCTTCTACCTTTGGTCACGCGAACACAATAGAGGGGAAAAAAAACAACAAAAAATACATGTCAATCATTGGTCGACGGGGGGGCGGCTTCATGCCGGTATTTCTTTCAAACCACTCCGGGCATCACAGAGAGGCACCAGGCACCACAGTGTGGCGGCATAGCCTTGCACCATAAACAACACCACCACCACTGCCATGCCGCAGGGCAAGCCGTCCGTCCGTCCGTCCGTCCGTCCCCTGGCGCGACCTGACACACTCCGGCGTCGGCCTTGTTGCCCGCCTTTTTTACGCAGCACGAGTTCAAGCCGATTGTCACGAGCCAGCGACCGTGTCCGGGTTGCCGCCGTCCCAGCTGCTTCTGCGCTATACAGGTCTCTCAAAGCTCGATATATCGCGAGTGGTGGTACACATTGCGGCCTGTCGAGCCGGGGCCCGAATCGCAATCGACCCGCCTCATCCCATCCCAGCCCAGTTCATTTCCATCCTATCCCATCCCATCCTATCCCATCCCGTCCTATCTCATCCCATCCCATTCCATCCCATCCCATCCCATCCCATCCCATCACGTCCCATCCCATCCTATTCCGTCTCATCTCGTCCCATCCCATCTCATCCCATCCCATTCCATTTCACCCCATCCCATCCCATCCCATCCCATCTTATTTCGTCCCATTCCATTACTTCCCGTTCCATCCTGTTCCATCCCACGCCGTGCCATCTCACCCCATTCCGTCCGATCCCACCCCACCCCATTCCCCACGCCATCCCGCTCCCATCGACTAGCTGACGCCTTCTACCGCCCACCCCCGTCCCCCCCTCTCCCCCACCACCCCCATTCACCCAATAGTGTGTACGACTTGGTCCAGCTTTCGACAAAAAGGTCGATGTTCGACACTGCCGTAACTCTTCATCTTACAAATAAATTCCGAGAAATTTCCCAAGAGGTCGGGTTTTAAGGTTACGTAGGGTTTACGAGCCCTTTTTTGCCACGGGACCTTCGTTTGGGGGATTCAAACACTCGGAATCTAGAGTAGGATCGTTAATACGGGCCCTTAGTGGGGAAAAAAGGTTAAAATTAAAGCACTCTTCAACAATTTTGACGAAAATCCGTGCCTACGTAATTCAATGTGGCCCTCCATTCCCCCCCCCCCCCCCCCCCCCGGCCGGCATTTCTTGCCTCCCCTCACCGTCACTCGGGCGTCCTCGAGCTGCTGGGCCTCGCTCCGGGGAAGCGCCATGAGCTCCAGCTCCTTCTCGCGCTCCTCGCCCCCTCCGATGGCCGCGGCGCCGCTCCCCTTCCCCCCCGCGATCATCAGCACCGGGAGGCCTACCCGGCCCGCCAGGCTGAGCGACACCGTGGGCCGCATGTCCTCCTCGTCCATGCCTAGCCCCTCGAGCGGCTGCAGGCGCATCGTGTTCACGGCCTGTTCGTCGTTGTCGCCACCCCCCCCCCGGTGAGCGCAGGCAAGGTCGTCGTGGAAGTTTTAGGTGGAATGGTAGATGCAGTTGCAATTTCAGTGGTGTAGTTGGAGTTGTAATCGCAATAGTAGCAGCATATAGCCGTAGTCGTGAAGGGTGATACGGAACGGGTGATAGATCGGCCGAGAGAGTCACATATACATCGGTGAGGGGGAGTGAGGGTGGGTGGGTGGGTGGGGGGGGGGGGGTACTCGATACTCAGGCATGGCCGTAGTCGTATGACCATAGACCCTCGCATCCCTACAATGCCGGGACGGAGCATGTCGGGTTTTCACCGACCAGGCAGACATTGCTAGCACCAAGCGCGAAGCACCGTGAGGCGTTCGGCGAGTCGCATGAAGGGTGAGGTGCGTCCTACTAAGAACCGCTTGTGAGGCGGCCTTGCATATGGATGACAGCTTCAATGAGCCAATTTAATTTCCGGTGTAACCACTTCCAGAGACAGGAATGGGAGTACTATGTACCTGCCTCGTGGGTGCCTTACCATAAACACTACGTGATACAACCATTCCCCTTTTGTGCAGAGCAAAGGATCTCCACCCAACACAAATTATCTAACTGGCGGGGGGCAAATGGGATTTTTGTTGGTCTTGACAATCTGCCGGTGTGTAACAACAAAGAGACAAATACCGCCGACTTGCAGGACGCGTCGAGTAATACATGTCGACGTCGCCTGCCTAGTTGCCTAGAAACCAGATGCTCACATTTTGGCCAAATTAGCTACAGTAGATTATACTCCTTCAAAATGCACCATTGATATTGACCCCTTTTTTTCGTCCAGTGCCAAACTGACCCGAGAGGTCACAAGGTAGACCCCCCTCCACACCCCGGCCTATCCCGGGCATACACATCTTACTACACCAACTTCGTCCGTTCTTCTGTTGCCGCGCGCATCTATTGGGAGAAATTACAGCACTCCCTCTCAATGCTCGCCGATATCTCGCTCCCAACGCTTGCCGGGTGCTTTGCGTTGATGCGAAAACTATGTACAAAAAAAAAAAAAAAAACAGTTGCACCTATATATATATACATCTACAGTAAATGGACAAGAAGCGCTGCACAGAATATCGCGCGGTCGGTAGGCGCTCCTTCTCAACCCCCCCCCCCCCTCTCAGGGGGTGTCGCGCTTGTTGCAAGAAATGCCTGCCTAGTTGGTGAAAACCCAACGTGCTCCATCCCGGCAGTGCAGGGATGCGAAGGTCTATGGTCATACGACTACGGCCATGCACGACATGAGTACCCCCCCCCCCCCCCCCCGCTTTCCCCCTCCTCATCCGCCAAACCCATACCTGCGTATGCCGATGGTACAACACCATGCCGTCCGAGCAGACGAGCACGACGTGTCGCCCGTCCTGAGTCCCGGCGACGTCCTTGAGCATGCGGCAGTGGCGTTTCCCTCTGCTGGAAGGCGACGCTCGGCCCGTCAAGGGAGAGGTTACCCCTGAGTCCGGAAGAGCTGCTCGGTTGTCGTTAGTGTTGGTGTTGGTGGTGTTGGTGTGGTGTTGGTGTTGGTGTTGGTGTTGGTGTTGGGTGTTGGTGTTGGAGTTGATGGTGGTGTTGGTGTTGGTGTCATTGTTGATGTTGGTGTTGGTGTAGTTGTAGATATTTTTGGTGTAGTTGTCGTTGACGTCGATGTTTCCGTTAATGTCGAGTCGAAATTGGAGGCAAGGTTGCGGCCGGAGGGGTGTGCGGAAGCTATAACGGTGAGACCGAGACGGTGGAGCGCGATTATATACGACGAAAAAAACAAATTGAGCAACCCTTCGCATTCTACGGTGGCACCGCGGGGCAGAAAGCGCCACGAGTATTTACACCGCAGCTAGCCGCGCGCGGTCAGCGGAAGTCGATCGCGGACAAAACCGATGCGATGACAGAAGCTGTCAGTGCTGAGGCAAACGTGCTTTCAACAACGACAGCAACAGCAGCAGCAGCAGCAGCAGCAGCAGCAGCAGCAGCAGCAGCAGCAGCAGCAGCAGCAGCAGCAGCAGCAGCAGCAGCAGCAGAAGCAACAAAAGAAGCAGCAGCAGCAGCGGCAGCGGCAGCAGCAGAAGCAGAAGCAGTGGCAACAGCGGAAACAGAACCGACGGTATCCACGTCCACACACCCATCGTCCCGAAAGTCGCGCTACACCTCCTCGCTCTGCCTCCCCCCACCACCCCCCGCCCCCGCCCCCTCCCCTCTCCCTCACCGATTTCCATGCGGTTGGCTACCGGCGGCGCGTCAAGCTTCACCAAGCTCAGCACCGTTGTCCCACCGTAGGCGTAGTCCCCAAATACCACGCGCGTGTCCTTCGGTTGATGACGACGACGACGACGACACGGAGAGGAACACAAGGAAAGAGGAGGCGTTTAGGGGAAAGAGCAAAACGAAGGGCAAGTAGGGGGGGTGTACTTATGTCGTGCATGGCCGTAGTCGTATGCCCATAGACCCTCGCACCCCTACAATACCGGGACGGGGTCTTCGCGCGTACTTGGCGCTTCAACGATAAAAAAACGGTAGCCGTTGGAGGCGCAAACGAACATCGTAAACCACGGCTAGCATCGGGGGGGAGCGCCATATTTTACGCGAAAATTGCAGCAGGTATGCAAGTGTAGGTGGTTTCAAGTCGGGAAGACCAGGGTCCGAATGTATATACGGCTGTGCAAAACGGGGCGGCGCTCGCGTACCGTTGGCAAAAGCAACGACAGCGGCGGAGGAAGGTATACGTTTCACCCAAACGGTGATTATCAGAGAAACACTCCACGGCAGTGGCAGCAGCAGCAGCAGCAGCAGCAGCAGCACACGGAGCAAAAACGCACACACTGCCGTAGCAGGTATACGGTATACATAACAGGCATCAGGTATGCAGCTCGAACCATAAATAGATGTGTAGACTCAAAATACCGACCGGCATGTCCGTATGTACGATGTCTACTTGACAGGAAATTACAGTATTCATAGCGCAGCTTACATAATACAACACCAGCAGTAGACACACACAAGAAAAGACACACACACACGCACGCACGTACGCACGCACCTTGGAGTTGCTGATGTCGCGATACGAGGGCTTGGTCTTCTGCTCGTCGCCGCTCAAGTCCCACACTCGAACGTTAGCATCCGTCGACTGGCGGCCCGCACACCCAACCCAACACACAACAACAACAAAGCACAACAAAGAGATCGGTCAAAAGGTGACAGCAAAAGCAGCAGCAAAACCGATGCAGGGCGCCACGAATGATGAATGTTCCAGTGAGGGAGGAGGGGGGACTGAACAGCAGCCCCTGCATCCCCATAGGCACTGCCGCGTTAAAAAAAAAAATGAAAAAAAATCGTCCCATTCAGTCGCACCCGTCGAATTACATAACCAGGTACCCGGTACATACATATGCTACATGATACCGGTAAACGCGTACGCACACATGTGCGGTTACTATTAATAGTACGGCGAGTAAAAAGTTACCAACCCAAAACCAGGCCACACAAACAACGAACGAGTGGAGTGACCTGTCGGAGATAGATAGATGCCCTCCGGCAGCGATTTTTCAACTGGCGTCAGAAGGCCCCACGGACTACAACCAAAAAAGGCACACAAGACACACAGGCACACCGTCACGCAGACACACACACACAAAACAAAACACACAAACATGCGCACATTCACACGCCCACCGCCTCACAACTGCCGTAGTACACATACACCGTCCGGGCATGTCCCGTTCCCACCCCCGCACCCCGCCCCTCGTGGCCCCTGCCCCCGGCCCCGCACCCCCACCTTAGAAATGCCTTCCAAGCCCCATTTCTGACGCCGACCAGCTCCACCGTGGCTCCGTTCTGTGTGCGTGTCGACAAGGCAAGTCCACGTTCACCCGCCCCCGCCCCCGCCACGCCCGCCCCCCCTGCCCCCGGCCACCCCGCCACCGCTGCTAATGTCGGGAGAGAAACACCAGACGTGGATGTTCTTGATGCCGCGGCCGCAAAAGAGGCGGTACTTCTCCCCCCACTCCGTGCGGTCGGGCCCGGTGCGGACAACCGCGGCGGCGCCGAAGCCCTTGAGCTTCCCGTCCGAGTGCGAGTAGGTGCGGATGCGCCTGTTGAGGTCGAAGCGGCTCGCGGCCAGGCTTGCCTCCTGTTTTGTTGTTGATTTGGTTAAAAAAAAAAAAAATGGTTGGTCGTAATTTGTTTTGTTTTGGTTTGGTTTGTTGGTTGGTTTGGTGTGTTTGTTGTGTTTGTTTGTTCGTATGTTTGTTTTGTATTGTTTGTTTGTTTTGTATCGTTTGTTGTGTTTTTTTTTGTATTGTTTGTTTGTTTGTTTTGTATGGTGTGTGTTTGTTTGTTTGTTTTGTATTGTGTGTTTGTTTGTTTGTTTGTTGTGTTTGTTTTTTGCTAGTTTTTTTGTTCGTTTTGTTTGTTGTTTGTTGTTTTTTATGTCGTTTTGGTTTTTGGGGTGACGGTTGTTTGTTGTCGTCGCCGTCATCGTCGCCGCCCCGGAAACATTTGTGGCGGGAAGGAAGGAACGGAAGCAAGGTCGGCCACGGGCTGCTTCGTTGCACATGCAGAGGCTTTTGCGCAAAACATGCGGTGGGCTACTTTCGGCGGACGCAGTTGACACAGCCAATCGGTCAGCTCACTACACAGGACAAGCACACAAGACGCGTCGCGGGAGCTTGGAGTGAGCTATACCCTCGTTCTAGAAACGAATGCATACACCTGCGACAGACGCGGCAGAATTATTTGCGCAACCTTCAGCTTTGCCGTGCTACACACGCCTCGCACACCAAAATATCGAATACGAATGTCCACCAAAATAACAAGGAAGGAGGGCCAAAGAAAGAATAGATGCGTACGCCGCTGTAATGAATGGCGACCGACTGGAAGCGTCGACACCAGCCGAAGCAATAACAGCATCAACTTCAACATAACCAGCACCAACACGCAACAGCAACACGCAACACCAACAGGCAACACCAACACACAACACACAACACCAACACACGGTACCAACACCAACACCAATACCGACACCGATGACCAACACTAACACCAGCTGCAGTGGCAACACCAACACACGACACCAACACCCATACACACCCCTCTACCCACACCAACATTAAGACCCCGCCCACGCCCACCCCCCCCCTCATCCCCACACTTACCTCCACCCCCACCACCCCCCGACATAAACATCAACGCACCGAGAGGCTCGCATCAACCCAAGCCTGTTCCATGCGCACGTTCCCTGCGGCGCAACAGGGGACGGGCTCCTGAACCCGAAACCAACCCCAAGATCCCGACCGCGACCCACCTCTCTAGTCGGCAGCGTCCCCCATCTCGGCAGATCCGTTATATCAAGCGCCAGCATCTCCGAGGAGCCTCGAAGGAGCCCCGCGAACACGAAGCGGCCGTCCTCGCTGGTCTCGACGTGGCACTCCACCCTCGTGTTGCTGAACATGCCCTGCCAGATTCATTCGTTCGGTCGGTCGTTCGGTCGGTAATTCGTTCGGCGTGGCGTGGCGGGGCGCAGGAGCCAGCAATAAGAAGCCTGGCAAGGTTATCGAACTCCTCCAAGCGGGTCCCACCTCTACCTACCTTCTGCTCCATCTCCACCACAATACCAGGAATGCTACAAGTACTATGAAGAGCGTGGATAATCGTTGGGGGCATACAGTAAGGTGGAGGGGGGGGTGTACTTCATTCACAGCAGTAAACTGGGTACCAGGCACCGGGGAGAGAAAAAAATGCGCGAACGAGCGTTTCAATTTCAAACGAGAAAAAAAAAACGAACTGGGACAAGTTGGACAAACAGGCCAGAATCGACTACGAGCAACAATACACAGTAGTAAATGACACATCTACCAATTCAAGTGCACGGCGGACCGTGCAAACATACTTGACTTTTTATTTTTTACAAGGATGCTCCAATCAAAACCTTGGTCCCGTCGGTAGAGGTCGACGTCTCAGGGAACCCCCCCTTCAGTCTCTTCTACCTGCCAGTACCAGCTACCTACCATGGTGCGGTCGATGTGGTAGCTGCAACTTCACTTCGGGGCCGATGTGGAGAATCCCTAATATCACACTCTTATCTCGGTCCACGTCGCTTGACCCTTAAGAGGCAATAGTGCCAGGGGCATGAGGCCACCTCTGCGACTGCCGTTCTACACACCATCGTACATACAGGGGATGCTTTGGGTGTTTATTTTATCGTTGTCAGTAATTTCTTGGTTATGCCGTATCGCATCAAATATGCAGGCTGACCATGATACACTACGACTGCCTTTTGTTTACAAGAAGCCATGGAGGTAGACATAGCAGTAGCAACAGCACCAGTAGTATTACTAGTAGTGGTAGTAGCCGTTGTGCATGCAGGGGATGCTTTTGTGTATCCATTTATCGGTACGATGCATTTCTTGGTTGTGTCGTATTGCATCAAACTCCCAGGCTGAACAAAATATGCTACTGCTGCTATAGTCTAGAAGAAGTGGCGGTATTGTAGTAGTACTAGCAGCAGCAGCAGTACGAATAGCGCTGTCGCTCCGTTGATTGGCTGCTACCTATCGTCCGCCGCTCCGTTTCGTGTAAGGTCTCCGCCCGCTTTCAACCACAGGGGCGGGTGGTCTTCGCATTCCATCTACAGCAGCAGCGGCAGTACAGCAGTACAATATCAATACATTGTTTCGGTCCCCACCCTCGCTGCTTCCGCTCTCAGCTCTTCCGTTCTCGGAGCCATCCTTCAGATTCCACCAGCATTTAACCCACCTTTTTGCCCTCTCGCCCTCCTTCCCTTTCCTCCCCTCCCTGCTCGCAGGGTGCCCACTGTCGTCCAGACTACTGCTAATGCTGTACTCGTTATCATACCATCATATAATATGTACCAGGTATCATACAGTTAATATAATATTGCGATAGCGACGTACACTAAGGAAACAACAGCAACAAGTACGGTATTAACAAACACAACCGTAACACACTGAACTGCTTCAAACAGCTGTACGTAGGCTACGTACAATATGTACGTACGCAGTCAGTCGGAGACAGCAGTACTGACTAATTTCGCATTTACTGCTGAACTCGTGCATTCGCGCGAGTCTTGTGGTACGAACGAAAAGCCTCCACTACCCCCACCCTCTTCTGCATAAATAACGTCACGTAATGCGCTAAAACAACGCAAAGCGCAAGGGATATATAGCGTCGATGCTCTCCCACATTCATGTATGGTATAATCCTTGAGCGAAAGCACGTTCAGAACGAACACATTCCGCGAGCGTGGGTGTCGCCTTTCTTCCATTCCGCCAGCCAGTCGGTGCAGCGTTGGGGCGTGGGGAGGCAAGGGAAGGAGAGGGGTGCCGGGGGGGGGGCTCGGAGAAGCTGTTGTCGTTACTGTTGCTGCTGCTGTTGCTGTTGTTTTCGCTGTTATTGCCGTCGTTGCCCCTGGTTTTGGGCCTTCACCGTCAACTTGACGGGGCATGGCTTCGGCCTTCAGTTCCACTGCGACGCGACTTTCCGCTCACAGCTATGACACGTGTTACACATGTGTACAATGTCCTGATAGTGCGACTTGTTTTCGTACATACTCCTACTATGTGATACCAGGTATGATATGTATGTACATTGGGCTGCATGCGTCGCCTGGAGCAGGGCGCAGCATATTATAGCAGTAATATTTTGTAAATAAGCTGACTGCACACGCCGGGTGATCTGGACGATTGAGTCGGCGGCAATCATTGATTGATGCCACCGCGCTCCCCTCCCCCCCAACTCTCTCCCTCCCGACCCGGCCGTCGAGAGGCGACACGAACGTGCGGTCCTTCCTGTCCGAAGGTCCGTGGCCCCCTGACCCGGCTGCCTCCTGACGCCAACCGCTGCTGCTCTGCTGCTGCTACTATCACATCATACTGCTGATGCTACTGCTGCTACTATAACATATCAGGTATACGTCCATCTCCTTCGTAAGCACAAGCAAGCACGCGGACGATCCGACCTTGGGCTCCGGTGCCGAGCCTGCACACACCGCCGTCGCCCCATCAGGACAGATGACCTCCACCACCCACCACCACCATCTCACGACCCATCTTCGCTCACCCTTACCTCTGTCGGTGCCGTCGGGATTGTCGGCGTCCGCTATTCTTATTATTTTTCATCTCATTTATGATCTTCTCCCTACGTAATTCAGATCCGGGGTCACATATTAATTGTAGGCACCCCCCCCCCCCCCCCCCCCCCCCCCCACACACGCACAACGGTAGACACCTTGCTTTTTTTTGTCGCGAAGAAGGTTCAGCACCTTCTTCCCTCGTCGACTCGCGCCGAATCGCCCTACTCACGCTACAATAGGCGCTCTCGGCAGTCGGTGTTTTTCGAGAAGTAAAAACTCCGTCCGATATACTTCCTATGTACGGAGAATCGAACCGTTATTCGAGGTTGAACACAAGACCACCGGCGCGACCGGTCTATACCAGCGGGTGGTGTGTTGTTGCGTTGTTGCAGCACCACCGACACTTTTGCTGAGTATGATACGTACGTGGGCCCGTACGGGTTCGGCTTTTCGCTTACGTGCGGTCCACGTGTGCACGCCTAAACCCTACTCTTGCCGCTCACCTCCCTCCTCACGCCGCGCGCGTGCCTTGCTTGCATTGCATCACCGGCTCCCTTCTCTCGGTGTAAGTGACGATTGGTCAAAGGTTATAGCTACATATATACGGGGTCCGCATGCGCTCTGTTGCGCGCTTCGAGCCTACGCTTGGGGCAGTCGACGTCAAGACAAAGGCCTTTTTGGTGTTGCAGGCAGGCAGGTTCTTTTGCCGCGCACAGGAGCACAGCCCCGAGTGGTCTCCTCTCTTTTGTCTTATCGGCGTGACTGCCATACAGCAGCATCATTTCTAAATGCATTATGCGACACCTCTCCTGCCTCTATGATACTCGTACGCTTCTCCTTCTCCTTATCTTTCTCTTTCTCCCCTTCTTCTGTCTCCTTCCCTCTCCTTCGTACACTTTCGCTCTCCTCCGTTACTTTTCTCAAATTTGCTTTCGCCTTCATTCGTTGCCATTCCGGTCTGATTCGTTCGCACTCTTTTTTTTCTCTTGCGCTATATAGCTCCCACACGCACACTGTACGGACACGTACACACACACGATGGCACGCACGTACCCATGCTACATTATATCTCTTGTACACAAACGCGCGCACAGACACACCCCACACACGACGATCTAACGCACCTTCGACCGGATCTGAGCGACGATGGTGCCGCTCCGGCTGGCCGCGCCCACCGTTCGCAACGCCTGAGCGTACAGCCGCACCTCGCCGCCGCCGAACGCCGCAAAAACGTAGCACCCGTCCGGGGTCAGCGCCAGAGAGGATACCAAGCCGTCCTCGGGGAGGTCGAAGAGGCCTCTCATGTTGACCGCCTCAGGAGGGCAGCTAGCGCTTGTCTCCTCCATGACGATGACTCCTTCGGTAACCATCTTGTCTTGCCCTTCTCACACACAAAAACCAAAAATGTTAATTTTGAAAGTCAGGGTCTCGCTCCAGGACAAAGGATATATCCTTCGATCTTTAGCCCTATTGGCACGCGCCACCTGCCGAGAGAAGGGCAGATAAGGCTTCTGCCGTTGATATGTCGCAGGGCCCACCGTGTCCGGCAAGCCAACGCCACACAGAGCTCTGAGCTCGAGGAGCTCAACTGCTCAAGTGGCGCCATGTGCGCCATACCCCGTGTCCCTGAAAAACCCGCCTCGCTTATTTTACGAAACCCACCCTGAGCCAAAGATGCGTCTCCGAAAATCGACACGCGTTCGTCTAGGAGGCTGCAACGGAATCTGGAGCGGCCCACAGCTCAGGGCCAGGGCTCAGCATATAAACATCGGGCAGAGAGCATGGCGGCGAAGGCCAGTCGCTCGCTTTGCTTGGCTTTAGTTCTTGTTGAGGCCGCCCGCGCGCTGCAATCGGGCGGTCCTGGTTCCGGGTTCCCAGCGCAGCACGGCTACGGAGCGGGGCAGCAGCAACGTCAAGAGCGCCAGGTGGGTTCCTGCTTGGGCATGGCGCGAGGCGTGGCCATGGCGTGCCACTGCAATCGTAGAAGGCATATCAGTGTAGGTGGCAAGCGCAATAATAGCTCGGCCTGCTGTTGCATTCTGGGTCGTGTGCATGATGCTATTACTCTATCGCTTCATGTATGATCACAGAGTAGTTCTTCACATGCAGATGGACTCTCCTGACCGCAAGTCATGTACGTAGCAGCAGTGCAACAACCAAGTTTCGAAGGGCTAAGGCTGCCTACGTAGATGTACATACGAGCAGCGAGTTCTGTAAATGCAGCACAGAACCAGTACGTAGCAACGCCTTGTCTGGTCGGCTCGGTAACACACACGGGGGCAGCATCTTCTGCGCTTCTTGTAGAGTTGATCAGCCAGACTAAACTGCGTATTTCTTCGCCCACTGGCCGTTGGTTGGCTTTTTTTTTCTTGCGAGTGCGAAGTCAGGCGGACAACTTTTTCCACGAAAAAGTGAGTGCCCGCTCTTCGGTCTGGAGGGCTGATATGTTCCATGTTGATCCCACGCCAATCCCGTTCATTGACGGCAAACTCGTAACCTCCGCGGGGTATCATACCGTATTGATTATAGGATTAATAGCAAGGGTTTCAAGGGAAGGAGGAGTCGTATTCGCTGCAAGCGTGCTGAATGCGTCGTGGTTGTTGATTCACGGGAGAATGGTAGGATTCGCACCTGATTGATGTTGATTGATTGCTGTTATTTCGTGCTATTTTATACCTACAGCAGTACCTATGTATGTACGCCGTGGAGCGGCCACCATTCTACATGCGCAACGGCTGGTGTGCGCACCATACGACTCACCCGCGCACATGTACGTACCAGCAGAGGTATGTACATGCATACATAGCTCACCACGCTCGCACCACGGATGAGGACTACGAATACTTTTCTTACTCGCAACGGTAATAGTCTTGTGTACCGCGTCCATCGTCGTCATGTTTCGCCAAGAAAAAAGGCTATTAATAGAGCTTAGCACGCACAGGTATATTCATATAGTATACGTCGTATAGCGTACATACGACAACGACCGCAATTTAGGAAGTTACCATCTGGTATCTTGTTCATACGTGGAATATCGTATCGTTTCATGCGATGCCACTCTGCGGCCCGGCCGAGGCGCCGTGAACGTTTCAACGAAATAGCTCGGGTGTAGTCGCAGTCGCCCTTTCCTCGACATCGCGCCATGCTACTTCGCTGTCTCGAGAAGATGCACAGGCACCCACCCGTATATACACCCGAACTTTACCCTTGTTTCGAAGACCAACTATAAAATGCTTTTCTTGAAATTACTGAAGGGTTGGGGGGGAGGCCATGGCGGTGCACGCCCACTTCGCAACCGACGCCCTTCGGCCCGACCGACGACGAATAGTGTGATATTTTCATTAGCTATCCGCAGGTCCCGGCTGGCTCGCGTACTAAAAACGTGAAGTACCAAAGTATCAGATGGTACCTGGTATCCGTGATTGGCAGTGCCGTTCGCCTTACGAATTACTGCTGTCCGTTTCCTTTTCCTATGACTGAATTTCCCACCGCTGAACGCCGTCCTTCAATTCACATCGCAGCAGCAGCAGCAGCAGCAGCAGCAGCAGCAGCAGCAGCAGCAGCAGCAGCACCAACAGCACCAACCCCAACATCAACAGCAACAGCATCAAACTCCGCAACAACAATACGAGCAGCATCAACACGCAACAACGCCAACACACCACCACCAGCAGCAGCAGCAGCAGCAGCAGCAGCGGGTAACCCCCACGTCCCCAGCCCCCGGCTCGTCCCCCGCTGACCCCGCATCCTCCAAACCCTCCTCACCGAGGGCGGCGGAGGCGGCGGGGGCGGAGGCACGCGACGGCCCCCCTCCGCTGCCCCGCGGCTGGGGAGAGCTCCGCACGGGTGACGGCCGACCATACTACGTCTACTACCCTACAGGGGCTGTTCAGTGGGAGAGGCCAAAGCCTCCGGCAGACTCGGAAGGCGGCGATGCCGGAAACGAACGGCAGTCCCCGGAGCTAGGGCAGCAACCGGTTTCGGCATCCACAGCGGCGGCGGAGACGGAAGTGGCGGCGGCGGCGGGTGCGGGTGCGGCGGTGGGCACGGAAGCTGTCGGGCCGGGAGGGGGAGCTGTGCGGCCGGGGGTGGAGGCTGGAGGAGGGGGGAGTGCCGGGTACCCGATCGCAGACGACGCGCTGAGGGGAGAGGTGCGCCTCGTGTTTTGTGACTCGTGTCTTCCCCTCCGAACCTTTGGCCGCCTATTTTGCGATGCCGTCCGTATTGATGATCTTTGGCATGTTTTGTGTTTTGTTTTTTTTACGGCCCACGTTTGTTCTGGGAGTCCGCCCTGACCTTCTTTGTGATGGGTTGGCCGTGCGATCAGGATTGAGGGTATCGGCATCCCAACCGCGCCGGATAAGAGGAGGGCCCTGTGATAGCGACTGCGCTTCCCCGCAACCTTGTGTCGTGTTGCGCCGTGTCGTGTCTGTTTTCGTGTCGTCTCTGTTTTCGTGTCGTCTCTTGCCGACCCACCCACCCCCCCCAAAAAAACCGTCATACGTGCTGCGCACATGCGTTCAACAGGTAGGATGAGTTTTTCCGGCTTGCAACGAAAATTGAAAACGTTTTCTCGACTGTTTTGTACCATAATTGTTCGTATTTTCGGTGTTTTTCTCCGTTTCTTTGTTTCTTAATGGTACGCCGAACCCCACAGACGGCTAAACAGGAAGGGGATAACATAAGTGAAAAGTTTCCATACAAGTTTAATATATGGGGGGAAAACGTCATGAGCGCCCAAATGTTGGAGGTGTCTTTATTCGGAGTAGGAACGACGCTCCGTCTCGAATGGGATGCGTGGTCAATGATCAAATGGCTAAGGCAAGCAACAAATGAGTACGCCCTTGCCCCCGCCCCCTCCACCCCCGCCCCGGCCGCCACTCTCCGTACTCGTTCTCACAGTCTGAGATGTCTGAGGAGGAGCGAGATTTTTCGGCGAGCGCTGGAGAGGCCAACGAGACCCGGGTCTCAGCTCAACCTTCTCCGAACCCGAATCCAAACCCTTACGCGAACCAACGTTCGCCGACAGGGCATGATCAAAACGTCCAGGCAGGAGGCCACCCATCCGGGGCTCAGCCCGAAGCGAACGAGGGCCGGCCGTCTTCGCCCGAGGCGCCGTCGGTGATGGGTTCGTACCACCAAGCACAGGTGGACGGCACTGGCGGCGGCAGCGGCAGTGAAATCCCTGGCGCGTACCCGCCCACCCCTTGGAATGGCAACAGCCCCCCCTCGGAGGCCACGAACAACGCAGGGGGTGCTTCGCCGGCTCAGCGGCAGCAGCAGCAGCCACCGACAGACCCGAAGGAGACCCAACAGCCGTGGGGTGGCGTCAACACGGCCCCCTCCACTCCCGGCCTGGAGTTCGGGCAGGGCAGCAGCAGCGGCGGCGTCAGCAGCCCCGGCGAGGACAATCGTCCTCCCGTGTGGGGAATCAGCGCAAGCTCGTCCCCCCCTCCCCTCGCCGGAGAGGCCCGGGGAGAAGCTCCTGCCGAAGCGGCTGGCGCTGGCCAGGCGCAGCCGACGACCCCGCCGCCGATCTGGGGACTTACCTCCGATGCGGCCCCCCTCGCTCCCGCCCAAGCGTGGGGCCAAGAAGAGCCTGCGGCTGGAGGCGCAGGCGGTAGGGGCCCGGGGGGAGATGCAGGCGCACCCGGCGCTGCTGCAGTTGCCGAAGCCGGTGGTGGCGGCGGCGGTGACGGCGGCGGGGACGGGGGAGGGGGTGGAGGCGGCGCCTGGGGGGTGCCTCCGGAGACGAGACAAGGGTCGACGCCCCCCCCTGTAAACGCCGGCTCGCCCGCGGACCCTTGGTCCCAGCCTGGGGAGAAGCTTCCCGACCAGCAGCAGGAGGGTCCGGGAGTGGCCGGGGGCAGCGGCGGTGGAGGCGGCGGAGGCGGAGTTGGCGGTGGCAGCGGCGAGTTGCAGCATTCCGGAGGCTCCCCCCCCTGGGCGCAGCAGGGGCACGGTGGCCCTCCTCCCAACCAGCAGGGCGGGCAGAGATACGTGGCATCTTCTCCGGGAGGTGCTTACGACCGTCCTCCTCCCGCCGGCGGTTCCAGATACCAGCCAAACGAGGCAGGGGGGTGGGGCGGTGGCAGCGGCGGCGGGGGTGGGGGCGAGCCGCGTAGTCCTGGCGCTCCAGGCCAAAGCGGGACGCTAGCACCTCAGCAGGGTTTCCCGTCGGAGGGAGGCGAGCCGACGCAGTGGGAATCAACCCCTCCACCCGGAACCAACCCGGGACGTTACACGCCCACCGCCCCCTCCGAGTGGAGATCGCCTCCGCAAGGCAGGGTGTCGGGAGAAGGAGGACACCGGGGGGGGTACGGGGGGGGTGGCAACCCCGGCGGCTGGGAGGACGGGCGCGTGCCGCCGGGGCAGGGGGGGCGGGGCCCAGGGGGTGCCGAGGGACAGCGCGGCGACGGACGCGAGGATTTCTACGGGCGTGACGAGGACTACTATCGGAGGGGCGGGGGGGGGGGGGGCACCGTCTGGGCCGTCAGGACATGTAAGGCACGCGCGTGGCCGCTGCTGCTGCAGCTGCTGGTGGTCTTGGGGGGGGGGTTGGGGCGGGGGGTAGGAGATGGGCCGTGTGTTGCTGAGGCCTCGAATTGTCGTCGCTAGCGGTGTCATCGTTTTTTTGTTCATAAGCTGCGCTCGTTTCCTGACTACTCCCGAAGGTGGTGATTGCGCAGTTGGTGTATACAATGGATGATAGGGCGTGGGATGACTGTAAGGACTTTTTTGCCCCCTTTTTTTCGTGCCCCCTCGATATCCCTCCCTCCCCTCCCTTTCCCCGATGGCACACGAGTCTCGATCAAGCGGATCGCAGCAGTTGCGGTTTTCATCCGAACCTGCTCTTCAGCTGGGTCACACGCTCTCTCGTCCGCGCCTGAGAGGTTCGCTACTCGTAGGCCGTGCCGTGTGTCGACCCTATCCCGCTCCCACCCCTCCTTGTTTGTCTTCCCGTGTCGCTTCTGTTCTTCTGTCCCGGCGGTGGTGGGGGCGGGCGTGCAGGCTGAGTACGGAGGTTTTCCTGTCGGGTCCCGCGCTTTGGTCCCGCGCAATGCTGCTCAGGGTGGCACCGTAGAAGAAGTGAAGGAGCAGGCGAGCATTTACGTATGATAGTGATGACACAGTCCAGGCCGTCTACATGACGACAGTAGTCATGTAAAATACTACCTGTAGTTGTTTTTCGTTTTTTTTTGTTGCTTTTTTTTAATGTGTATTGTCTGTTGTCTGTCTGTGGCTCTGGTTTTGCGGTCCCTTCGTTGTTTATAAGTTCGGACCTATTTTGGTTTCTTCTCCGCGCCGCGCTCGCTGGGGAACGGGAGAGCAGGGGATGGCCGCGACAAGTTCTGACACACACCGACACCAGTAGTGAGGCGTGTGTGTATGTGTATGTGCGTTTGCAGGTGTGTGTTATTTGCGTGCATGTGCGTATGTATGTATGTGCGTGTGTGCGTGCGTGTGCTCGTGTTTGGGGGGGGCGTGTATGTTTCATGTGTTGGCGTGTATACGCGGGCGTGTATGTATAATATGTGTGTGCGTATGCGTGTGTCTGATCCTCCTTTCTCACTTGATTTTCGCTTGTTTCTCGTCCCCGCCTTCTGTGCTCCGCGTCGTTCACGTACCCTCCGACTGGCTGGCCGGGGCTGAAGCAGAGTCTGCAGCTGGTGAAGGGGGCGTGGGCGCGCATCCTGGTGGGGACGGGGAGAACGCGCGCCGTGCTTCACGACGCCAAGGAGAAGGCGGGCGCCGGTGAGGAGTGGGGAACGCGACGGCCGGGAAGGGGGGGAGGTCTCGGTGCGGCCCCACCGCGGGACCGCCGTTAGAGCGGCAGTGGAGCGTGTGTGCAACCATTTTTCACCTTGCGGAGTGTATTTTTGATGTGGCGGCTGTGGTGGTGGTGGTGGTGGTTGGTGGCGTAAGTGCTGTCGTTAGCGGTGGATGGTGATGTGGGTGTTGCTGCCGGATTTATTGGTTGATATATTGATTGATTGGTTGATTGATTGATTGCATGCTCAACGAAGGCAGCAAAGCACAGCAGCAATCATACTCCCATCTCCAAAAATAAGGTTGTAGTCATGGTTGGTTGTGTTTTTTGTTTACGGCACACACAGAGCGACAACAGTGGCACGAGCGGCAAGTAGCACAGGTCGTCGATTGGGTGGTCCGGTTAGGTAAAGGGAGTCGGGCGGCCAGGAGCGGGGGGGGCGGGGGTTGTGGCTCGCTCGGGCGTTCTTTTCGTTCGCTTGTTTCCGACCGAACGTGCTGCTTGGTGTTCTGCTGAGCCGAAATGTGATCCGGACAGGCGTTAGACGGCGACGAACGCCCTCCCCCCCCTCCACCAACACCAACACCACCAACATCACAACCACCCTCGGCGATTGCTCAAGCTAACACCGCTGCTGCTCGTACGACTGTCGTTTTTGCTTTTTAACCAGCGGCGTCATCGGCGAGCGTGAAGATTAAGACCACCGTGGGGACCGTTACAGGCCGGTGAGGGCACCCACCCCGGCACAAGCGTTGGTGTTCCGTGCCGGGCCTTGCGCATATAATACCATAAAACGTGTACAACCTCGGAGAAAGGAGCTCTAAAGCCAGGAAAACGTGTCTGGGAATAGCTAACTCTTGAAGCAGAGGCCAAGCGATCGTCGCGCTTTCAGTCACAGGCTCTCTCTCTCAACCGTAACTAAAATGAGTCGCTCGGCGAGACCACCAAAAGAAAGAGAGATGAGACACGCGGAGCTCTTTGAGCAGCCGGCCGTGTTCCCTCACCCCTATCTTAAAAGGCACGACCAAATTCCATAAGGCCTGGCTCCTTCGTGGCGACTCGTGACACTGCGCACGTGATAGAACGTGGTACGTCTTTTTCTCAGGGCAGCGTCTAACTACCCCCCCCCCCCCCCCCCCCCCTTGGCGTCGCGCTGGGCGACGACGCTTGTATTAAACATTGCTCCACTGCGTGAGCTAGACAGCCAGCGGTGCCGTTTTTTTTTTCTTGTTTTTTTTTGGCGGTTAACCAAGGGCTGGCGGTCGAGTAGATCATTTTGTGCGGTGGTCGGGAACCTCAACTCCGACACAAGGGGAATGATCTGAATCATGTAGTGTGATATTGGTAAGGCATTCGTGAGGCAGATACATAGTGCTCCCATTGCTGTCTCTGAAGTTAGCCACACCAGACATTAAATTACCTCATTGAAGCTGTCATCCATATGCAAGTCCGCCTGACAAGCGGTTCTTATAGGATGCAGCTCACCCTTCATGCGACTCGCCCAACACTCACGGGCCTCGCGCTTGGTGCTAGCAATGTCTGCCTGGTCGGTGAAAACCCGACATGCTCCCGTCCCGGCATTGTAGGGATGCGAGGAGTCTATGGTCATACAGACTACGGCCATGCATGAAAATGAAGTACACCCCCCCCCCTCACCCCCCTCCTCTCAACCCCCTCCCCAGTGTGGCCGACGCCTTAGAGGGAGACCCTCAAGGCATGTCCGGACCTTACGGCCAGCCTCCTCAGGACGAATACTATGGCGGCGGTGGCGGCGGTGAGGTAGTGCCGGGGAGCGGACAGCGCGACCCGCGCACATGGCAAGTAGGCCCCCCTGGCGGGTACGGAGGCGTGCCGGACCCTCGGGGAGGACCTCAAGGCGCTCCCTCCCAGCAGCAGCAGCAGCAGGGTAGGGGTGCCGACGGTCGGTATCCGGAGCACCAGAGCGGGGGCTTCGGGTCAACCGGCGGTTACGATGGAGGAGGCGGCCGTGGCGGCCGCGGCGGCGGCGGGAGGGGAGGACCGGGTGGATACCCTAGTGGTTCTCAATTCCGAGGGCAGCAGGGGATGGCACCGCAGGGTGGCCGCGGTGCCGGGGGTTACCCTGGCCCGCAGCAGCAGCCGCAACAACAACAGCAAGGGCAGCAGCAGCAGGGGGGTTTCTCCTCGCCAGGTGGTGGTGGTGGTTCGCCCGGTCAAGGGACAGCTGGCGGCCGCGGCTTCGGCCCTGGTAGGGGTCAAGGCGGTATGCCGGGGCAGGGGCATGGGCCGTCCGGCGCAGGTCCAGGAATGCCCTACCCGGGGCAGCAGCAGCAGCAGCAGCAGCAGCAAGGGCAGCCGCAGCAAGGGCAGCCGCAGCAAGGGCAGCCGCAGCAAGGGCAGCCGCAGCAAGGGCAGCCTCAGCAAGGCCAACAGCGCGGAGGCCAGTGGAAGAAGGACCAGGGCGCAGACGGGGGATACTGGGCCCGTTTCTAGTGTGGGTGTGTGGTGTTTACGCACTACCCGGTGATTTTCCGAGGGATAGGGGGGGGAGGGAGCAGGGGTTTTGGTAGGGCATGGCAGAGGATGTGACTGGCGTGGAGCTTTGACGGTACTCACGAGCGGGAAGGTTTAGAGGGTAGATAGGTTTGACGCGCAACAGCAGTAGGAGGCGGTGGTGGTTGTGGTATGGTTGGAGCTGGATTCCACGGCGAATTTTGCGCGCGAGGGTATGTGCTGCGAGGGGAGAGCGACGAACAGGCCGGGCGTGGTATATCGACTGTCTGCCTGGGCGGGTGACACGCTTTGCATTTTTTGGATAATTGAGAGCGCGTTCAGGTGGCACATCCATGAGCCCTGAACAACGTCAACAACAAGGACTTGAAAAGCTTCGTACCGGCATAGCAGTACTCGTACGCCATAAATATATACGTATGGGGTCAGGGGGGCGTTGTGTGTTCTTTCACATTGAAACATTCCTTCTACCCGTCGATACCCAGCACCCCCAGTGTCCGTGCTGAGTTTTTGCCCAATAGAAATACTAGCCATCTCTGTGGTCACAAACTACGAGGCTGAGGTGTGATAAAAACATATTTGGCAAAACACGACCAGCACAACGATAGTGCGCTACGAATACATACCGCACACCGCAAGTCTTGAGACAGATGTACTTCGTTTTTTGTTCTAACTATCTCGAAGGTGTTGAGATGTAAAAATAAAATCCATCGAGTGGCACTGGCCGTTCTGTGGCCTCACTACGCTTTTGCACCCAACGCTCTACCCATCCCAGCTTCTCCGCACACGCGGCGCGCGCCCTGGCTCGCGCTCTGGCTCTTGACTTGCAACAGAGCATCGCACGAACAGCACCGTCTGGTACAGTACAGGTAAACACCCCCAACACACTCCAAACCGAACAATCAAGCAGGGGATACATAGCCCCCCCCCCTCCCCCCCCCAAGGCGGTGTTTCACGCCGCGGGTCGCGGAGGTGGGGGGGGAGGGCGGGGACCAACACGAAACTTCCCCTTCACATCGACATGCCCCTCGAGGCCCATGTCGGCTAACGCTTCATCCATGCCCGGCGTGCAGCCCTGAGGCTGCAGCGCGGCGATCGACTCCTGGTTGGCAGGATTGCCCTCGCACAGGTTGCGCACGGCCAGAAGAGCGTACTCTCTGCTCAAAAAGTGGCGAAAAATAAGGGGGGCATTGCAGGTGACGTTGGAGGGAGGGGAGGGAGGGGTGGGGGTGGGGTGAGGCGGGCGGGACATAAATGAGGAACACATAATGGTATAAAAACATCACGGGTTTCCCATTGAGCAAAAGGAGAGGGGGGAAGGGTGGAAAGAGGAGGCGGGTAGATATGGGGCGCACAGCTCACGGAATTCCTATTGAACGCGCGGAGAGGGGGGCTCAGGAGCGGGAGCGGCGGGGGGGGGGGGGGGGGGGGGGGGGGGGGATGTCCCCGTTGGTGTGTTGCGAGGGGGGGAGGGGGCGCCTCTGGGGGGGGGGGTCTGGGGGGGGGGGGGGGCGTCTCGAAGGACGCGTGGTGTGTTGGGGATGAATGTGGCATAGGGACGAACATGTCGTGGGAAGAAAAACACACGGGCGAGCGAAACGAACGGCCAGCCAACCCCCGCCAGCCAGAAAGCAAGCCAACTGGCTCAAAGGCAAGCGGCGCCGCGGCTGCATCGACGTGTGGCGACTACGCCGTCCTGCAGCACTCATTTCCGAGAAAATCTGCGTGCAGCGCGCGGCCTTCTGAACACTAGCAAAGACGGCGATGGCCGAACAGCACAAACAAATTTACCCCCGCCGTGTCCAGCATGTAGCGTCCCCACACCCAGTACACCACCTCCACCCATCCCGCCTGCCCATCCACCAAGAGAGCGGGCAGTACGGTAACCACCCCGGTTTCTCACCTCAGTAGGGGGTTTGCTCCGTCGACCGCGCAGTGATTGAGCACCAGCGGCAAGGCCCCCACGTCTCTCACCAAATCCTGCGAAGGTCGGCACCGGAAGCACGCGTTCCCGATCACCTTCAGAAGCTCCACCTTACGCCCGGCGGGCACACCGGCCGGCCCCACCCCGTAATTCACAGGGTCTCCTTCCTGCGCTGCCTGAGGTGTTGCCGCTGCTGCTGCCGATGCTGCCACCGGCACCACCGGCGCCGCCGGCGAGCCTCTACTGGCACCGTCACCGGCCTTCGGCTCCGCTGCGCCCCCACACCCCGACAAGAGCCGAAGGCAAAGAGGGACGAGCCTTGCTTGGGGTCGCGCTGTCGGTGGCTGCGGCGGGGCTAACTCGCAGGCTCTGGCATCATCAGTGTTCCCGCCACCGTTTGCTGCCGAGGCACGCGCCGCTTCGGTGGCGACCTCGTCTCGGCCGCTGCTGCTAATCTCCACCTCTCTCGCTATCTCCGCCGCTGCCTCCACAGTCACCGCCGCCTCCGGCTCCACCACCACTCCCGCCCGCCCCGCTCCCGCCCTCGCTCCCGCCCTCCCCGCCGCCGCACTGAGCCGGGTGTCATCGGCGCAACCCGCCAAGAGCGCCGACAGCGCTCTGAGCACGGCAGACCGGGCCTCCTCGCGCATGCCGCGCCGAGCCTGCTCCGTCTCTCCGTCGACGACGACTTCACCATGGCCCTGTCGGTGTCGGTGGCTGCTTTCGCCCTCTCCTCGATCGCCCTCACCCTCTGGCAGCGGCGTGTCCGATGGGGTCTCCGCCTCTGCCGCGGTTGCCTCCGCTGCGGGTCCCTGCGTCCCGGTTCCGGTGCGCGGGCGTAGGCTCTGGTCGAGCGGCATCGCCGCGAGGAGGCCGGCGAGCCACGAAAGGAGGGCGTCGCAGGCGTGTCTTTGCTGGGCGCTCGGGCGCTCTCCACCCGTCAAGGCTTCGTCACCTGGCAGCCGATGGAAAAGAGGGGGATGGAACAGATGTGAGAGAAGCAAGCAGACAGGCAGGCATGGATAGTACGTTCAGTGTAATACCTGATACGGTGTAAAGTCAGAAGGAGACGAGACGCCGTCCCGCGTACAAGGCACGCCTTAAAAGCTCAGTGCATTCAGATTTCGTCGCCGGGAGGGTATCGTAGAACAGCCACGTACGCTCGTATGTACGTATATACGTAATTATGGTATGGTAGAACAGGCGCGCGCGTAGATCAAGCATCCTTTGGTAGGTAGAAAATGCAAATACTTATATACGTATGGTATGGTGCGTACGTACGTGTGGTATGGTAGACCAAGAACGTATGGTATGGTAGATCGAGCACGTTCCTACCTATGTATGTCATGGTATAACAGGCGCGTGCCTACGTGTGATATGGCACGTAAAAAAAACACATGTTTATGTATTTATTACATCGTAGAACAGACACACACGTACGCAAGTACGTATGGCACGATACGAAAAAATAACGCGTATGCGCCTGCGTATGGAAGGCACGTGCGTGTACGTATATATATCATAGGTACTGGTGTTATACTTACTTGCGTAAGAAAGAAGCGAGTCACCAAGACCGTTGTAGCCGCCTAACCGCCCAGGGGGGGGGGGCGATACCACAGCGGCAGCAAAGACCCGAAATTAAAAAAAAAGAAGCCGCATGGTCGGTGCTAAACGCACTCGTGCCAGAATGGACGCATTTCCGAACCAACACCAACCCCTGGGGTGGCGGAAAGAACGCGATTTCGGCTTCGAAGCGCACCCAGAAAGTACCGATCTCTTGTAAGCGAAGCGCGTCCTGGAAATGGTGGAGGCCTTGACCCTTTGCACAAACACGCCCATGACTTTGGGGACAAACTACTTGGGAGTAATTGTGGGTTATTTCTTACAGAGGTACAAGGGACAAGCATCCGCTCGAGGCCGCACGGTGAGCTCCAATCTTTGTGCCGCGAGCCACCACGCACATAAGAGTATTGCAGACACAAACAAATAAAATGGTGGTGTCCCTTCTCCACTCACCCGCCGCCACCTCCGCTAGGTTAAGAACAATAAGCTGCTCCGGGGTAACGGGGAAGAAAAAATCCTCTTCCCCGTTTCTCTCGCGGTCACCCCCCTCCCCCCCGTTGCCACTCAGATCCGGGCCGCCTCCACCGCCGCCGCTGCCGACGGTGGACGTTATCGGGACCGTAGTCGCATCTGCTGCCCCTCCCTCTGCCGCGGGCCGCCCCCCCCCCCGGATGCCCACGTTGTCGTAGACGTTGCCCACCAGGCCCTCCTGAACGAAGCGACAGAACAGGAGGTAGAGCCACTCGGCTGCCGGGTCGTCGCTGGGGTCGGCAGCGGCAGCGGCGGCGGCGGCGGCGTTCTTGGCGCTACTAATATTGCTGCTGCTATTGCTGCTGCCGCTGCTGTTGCTGTTACCGGTGGTAGAACCCGGGCCAACCTGAACCGGGGCGGCCGCCGAATTGTGGGGAACGATCTACTTAAAGCAGAAGGGGGGGGGGGGGGGGGGGGGGGGGGGGGGGGGGGGGGGGGGGGGGCGAAGGAGCGACAGAAAACGGGCCAGCGTTAAGAGATATCGGTTACAGTGACGGTAGCGGTAACGGTGATGATGGCGGTAATACTGACGGTAACGGCAACGGTAACTGTAACGATATCGGTAACAGTAACGGTAACAATAACGGTAACTCTAACAATAACAGTACATGTAACGGTAACTGCAACGATGGCGGTAACAGTAACAATACCGGTATTTGTAACGGCAACAGTAACGGTAACGCGAACAGTACCACGGCCACAGTGACGATAACAGAAACGGCCACAAGGATGACCGGGCAGCTGGAAGACAACGTCCGAGAGAAGTAGGCGGGTAGTGGACGGCATTCAGGGTTCATTGAACGGATTAACAAAAAGCGACATACCCACAAAACGAGCAGTGGTCCACGGCAACCTCGCTTGCGTGCGTGTGTGCATCCTGCAAGAGCGTGTTAGCATATGGACGTTGAGATCCATACGTATATATTGTGATGTGCAGTCACTACGCACCAGGGCGTAAAATAGGTGGTGAAATGTTGCGCTGCCGCACCTTTTTCTCGCTAATCTCGTATTTTTCACCACGCTGCGAAGGCATGGTGCGGCTTGCCGCACCATGCATTTTTGGTGCCGCACCTTTTTTCGCCGCAGGCGAAAACAAATTTGCGGGTCCTTTTTCGCCGTAGGCGTTTTTTTTTGGGTCTGTTTCGCCGAAGTCGATTTTTTTTTTGGGGTCTATTTCGCCGCAGGCGATTTTGTTTGGCGTGTTTTTCGCCGCATTTCAGAGGATTTCTGAACGTAATTTTGTACTCGTTTCTTCGCAAAATGCACAACATTCAAAGGCAGCCGACACCACGTATACAAGAGGATAAACCGAGCGGGTTAGACGCACATTTTGAGTATATTGACGTATATATGTTGAAAAAAAACGGTCGGGGCCTCCGGCGGCCCTCCGGGGGCCCTCCGGGGAGCCGCACATCGCCTTCGGCGATGTGGTGCGGTGATTTCACCACGAGCCGGACGCCTATTTTACACCCTGCTACGCACTGATACGAGTATATGAGTATCTTAGTCTAGATATTCGGGTAATTGCAATATGCGGATAGATTACGAGTTTGTCTTACTCGTAGTGCGCCGCATTGTATGTCCAAAGCATCTCCATCAGGAACGATGCTGAGAACGTTGCTAGAACGTTACTATAACGTTGTAGAGAACATTACAGGGAACAGTACCGACTACGGTAGAATGTAACTGTCCGTAGCATGGGCATTGTACCGAGATGATCAGGTGCAGGCATCCCCCACCTCGATCACTCTACTCTACTCTACTCCTCTTCCCTCTTCTCCTCTTTTCTTCTCTTCTCTTCTCTTCCTTTTCCATTGATCCCTGAGATCAATCTTCTTTCCACTATGGCCAAATAAGCGCCTTTTCAAACCATGACTTTTCTTCTTTTTCACAAGTGATCTTTACAGACACTTCGGTGCCACCTCTGCCATCTCTATCCACAGAGACAGAGCCTCGACACACGTGCCATTCTTTGAGAGCGATCCCCTCACCAGTTTTTTTTCTACTGCTACGTAGCGCGGCGCAAAACGTTGTCTGTGAGAGAGGAGCTTCTGTTTGGGGTCAAATTTCGACGACGCGCCTGGAGCGGCCGACGCGCCACAACATGCGCGCGAAGACGGGCCAAGGTCACAAAAAAACAAAACTAGGCATGCGATCGGATCGGGCGGCACTTTTCCACCCAAGTTCGACACTCAGTTGGTTGGTTGGTCGATGACAACAGCGTCAGTGCCCTTGTACGTGACCCGGTTCTTTGAGCATCCGTACCCCACCAGCCTTTCACTGCGCTTGTGCCAGCCCACGGGGTCACGAACTAGCCCCGTCCTCCCCCCTACCCCCCCCTTCCGGCCAATCCTTCCGTCTCCTAGGATTGTCGGCCGTGTTGTTGTTGAGCTCCGATTACCTCCTTAGGTTCTGGTTGAGTATCCTTTCAATAACCACCGGTGCCATATATATATAGTACGAGTTTTGTTCGGTCGTGTGGGAAATATGTTTGCGTGCTCGCGGGTGCAGCATCGCGCCCGTCGAACTTTGCGTCCAAACGAGTACCTGGTATGCCGTATGGCAGGGTGCGCCTTGTATAATACACACGGACGAGTGGAGAAAGGCACGGGGGGAGAGGACATCCACCCTTACCTTACGCAGTACATTATTCACCTTACACTTTTCAACTATCACTCCCCATCCCCAAACGTCACCGTGCGATGTCTAGAACCAATACCAGTGGGCATAACCTCCGATCTAGACCGGAAAAAAACGTCAGGCACAAAACGAATAACCGAACAACGAACACACGAACATATATACCAACCAACCGAACGGACGTACGGACGGACGGAGCGATGGACGGGCAGAAAAAAAGAAAAAAAGAAAAGGCAAACACGCAAACAGAAAAGCGAACATGGGAGACGAAGGCACAAACAAGCAAACAAGCAAACAAACAAGCGGATAGATAGACAACTGAAACAAACAGATACATAAACAAACAAACAAACGAACGAACAAACAAGAATCTAACACACAAACAAACAGACAAATAAACCAACCTACCAACCAATCAAAAACTGTATAATGAAACGAAACAGCTTTTTCTCCGCTTTATCTAGAGCAGAAGCACAGGATTTGTTTTGTCAGGGTCACCTTCATGAGGAGACAACAAAACGCCTTGTCCGCCGTCACCCGCCGGAGCCTGTCCAGCCCCCCCCCTCCCCTTTCCACCTCGGCCCTCCCGTTCCCTCCTCTGTTGTTCTTTGCCACCGCCCTTCGCTCCGCCAGGCAGCATATGTGGATGAGCGCGATCGAGGGAGAGAGCAAGCGGCGGTCCGTCTTAAGGCCGTTTGCCAGCTCCTGTTACCGTCACCGCAAGGTTGGCGCGCACGGCAAAATACAAAACAAAACGTTAAACGAATGTCAACAAAACGCTATCCATACTGGCATGTAATAAACAAACAAAACTGAACAAACACACAAACAGGCCGGCAGGCAGACAAGCAGACAGGCAGACAGGCAGACAGGCAGACAGGCAGACAGACAGACAGACAGACAGACAGACAGACAGACAGACAGACAGACAGACAGACAGACAGACAGACAGAAATACAGAGAAACATACAAACAAGCAAACAAACAGCACGCCATACGCACGGTCATATACGCACAAAACAGGAAACAAAAAAAAACGAGAACGGCAGCGAAATACAAGTACAAAAACAAAAATGCAAAATTCCCACTACCGTCTAGTATCAAACGGACGAAGCGCAAAAGCACAAAAAACGTTCCCCGCTCCCACAACCCCTCCCCCCCAAAAACAAAACACGCCGCGCACCATTAGCCCTCGCGGGAACCATTCCTTCCACAGCAAGGCCTGGTTCTCCTGGCTGCCAACGCAGTAGTTGCAGACAAACTGAACAGCCGCGCGGACGGCAAGCCGGACGTGGCAAGCGCCCCCGGCAGGCGACGCCTCCTTTCGGAGACCTGGTGCAGCGGTGGAATGCAGTGGTAGTGGCGGTGGCGGCGCCGCCTGAGGCAAGCCTGAGGTTTGAAGCACTTCCGGTTTATTAACCGGTTCCGCCGAGTCGAAACCGGTGGTGGCGGTGGTGGCGGCCGCTGCTACGGTGGTTTCCGTAGGGATCGTCGTTGTTTGACCGCCGTTAGCTTCTTGGGCGCCACCACCACTGCTGCTGCTGCTGCTGGTAGTGGTGTCATTGCCGGTGTCGGCGATGGGAGGAGCGGCGGAGGATGGTCCGCACGCGAAGGGGGCTTGGTCGATGGCGAACTTGAGCGCCTGCAAGCAGGCCCACGTTGTGCCGTCATCGTCGTCGTCGTTGCCGTCGGCACAGTGAAGGGGAAAGGGGGAAGCAGCGGTGGGGGTAGAAGTCGGGGTGAGGGTTGTACGCGCGATACGTACTGGAGGACGAGTAATTGACGGAAGCAGGCCGCAAAAACAAGCCGAAGGCCGGCGGTGTGGCGGCGCGGCGGTGCACGCTCGAACTCGGGAAAAAAAAACACTGGAAGCGTTGCTTCAATTCAACATCATGCAGGTCCACAATTTACTATTAATATTATGAAAGGTTAGTCAAGCACTCAGCAGCAAGCTAAGCAAGCCCCTATGGTACTTTCAGAGGGGGGACATGTCAACATTAAATAGCGACTACAGCTTGGGCTACAACAAGCAGCCCGAACTGCTGGGGTAAGGGATGCGTCCCAAGTACACCGTAAGGAAGTGTCTTAACACGCGGGCGGCATGACGATACTTCTACTGTTGCACGTTCTACAGCGTTGATATGACCGCACTTCTCGCTTTGTAGGTCGCGTATACCGGGATCCCCCCCCAAAGATTAAGCTTCTAAGCTAGTTACCGTGTCTGCCAGGCCCGTCTCGCGCAGGGCCTCGTTGTTGGCCGGACAGCCCGCGCAGGAGTCCCGCAGGAAGGTGAAAGCTTGACAGAGGGCACGGGCAGCCTCGGGGGACACTCGAGGCGGGGCGTCGAAGACAGGGTCGTCTGCGTCGTCCATGTCACTGCTGTCGACGTCCCGGCACTCTTGACGCGTGTTTCCTTCACCGCTACCGCAGCTGTTGTTGTTACCACTGCTGTTGTTGTTTTTGTTATTGTTGGTGTTGTTTTTGTCGTTGTTGCTGCTGCTGCAGCTGCTGGTGTTGCTGTTGCTGGTGTTGCTGAGCGAAGGCGGAAGCTGCGGGGGCGGCGACGACGACGTGGATGCCCGCGGCGAACCGGCAGCGGCCTTCACCGCGTCGACGAGCCGAGGGAGAAAGAAAGGGTCGTCGAAGACACGGCTCCTGCGTTTGTTGGGTGTCGTCGAGGGGCGGAGCGGGGAGGAGGGGGGACGCACAGGGGGGGGGGAGGAAGAAAGGGGACGTAGGAGCGGGGAAGGGAGGAGGAAAGGTGACAAGGGAGGAGAGGGGCAAGGGAGAGTGAGGGGGAGAGGAAGAGAGGGGGAGGGGGAGGGGAAAGGGGGTGGGGGAGAGGGGGGTGCGAGGGAGAGAGGGGGAGGAGGCAAGGTCGGAGGGCGAGACGGCGGTGGCGGCGGCGGCGGCGGCGGCAGAGAGTACGAGGTAAGGAGGGGGGTGCGGACTGCGATCGACGTCTTGGTCGGCGAGGGCGTGGCGATGGCGACGTGTTAGCCACGCATTCTGAGCGCTGCTCTCGTGAACCAACTGCAGGGTGCAAATCATACTGCTGCTGGTTGTAAACGAAAATTGGAACTCGGCTGCTGCTACGTTACCGTAGCTGTGCGCCATACAGCCGTAAGCTACACAAGCGATTGGTCACTTGCTTCTTGCTTCGTCGTTCCTGGCGACATTTCGGCCGCGACTCATGATATGCGAATGATTAGACGAATGCCTCAGCTGCGATATGTGCTACCTGGTGACCGGGCGTGGGTTCTCCGTCCATTCGGCCTACCCAAAGGAGACACGGGTATACCTGGCACCCTGGTACCTGTCGAGCATTGCGATTGGAGATAGGACGACCACTCTGCGTACTTGACGAACACATTGTTGTGGTGCTGTCGGCTGCTGCTCGGCATCGTATTCATTTTCATATTTTCGTGTTTTCGATGCTGTGTTCACCTTGTGTCAGTGCTCTTGGCCAACCGGCTTGCTATGTCAAGCCATTCCATCGCCCCCGTATGCCGGTAGAGAGCAATACGCCTATGGCGGCGACCGCAAGCGCAAGAATCGTTGCCGTACAGGCAGCAGTGCCAGTAACCAGCTATATCACACGTCGTCCAAAATCCGTTTTCTGGGAGTTGATTGATTTAAATGGTAGGATAAAGATGAGGGAACCGGGGTGCTGCAATCAAGATCAAAAACAGCCCCGCAGGGAACAAGGCCACACAACACACAACACAGCAAGTGGAGCGGGTGCAGATTGCGGGTGGCGTGCGTTCTTCGTGCATGTGGCCGTCTTCTATATTGATGATGAGTACTACTGCTGCAGTCAGTACACCTGCACCCGAGCTATCCTGGAATCTGGAATCCCTGGTTCCTAGCCAATCAGCGCGGTCCGTGATCTACGGGACTGTCAGGTAGCTACCTGCTCGGACCTCGGCCCTCGACTGGCTAACCTCGCACTCGACGCTAGACCACCCCGCTTCCCGCGAGTGAGTGATCCTCCCAGTGAGGGGAAGGACCGAGGCAAGGGGCTGGGTAATGCCAACGCGCTCGCGCGTGTCGCGAGGCGAGGAGGTCGCCCAAAAGAGTTGCGTAAGCAGTGCAGCACTCTTCTGATTTGCCACACAGAGAGAAGACAGAACCAGTGCAGTGAGTGAGGTGGACCAAGAGCGAGGAGCGCGGATAGAGGTGACGCTTCGACTGGAATCTCGCTTGACAGTTGGAGCGGGAAAATGGAGGGCCTTCCGTGTCGAACTGAGGTGGGCTTCGTGTATGTATGGAGCTGCTGTACCTGTAAAGCAAATGCAGAGCAGCATCAAAGAAAGCGCAGTTGGCGTGATGACGTGGGGACGATGCAACCTCAACTCAAAGAGAGACGAACGCCATGGAATCGTATATTGATGGCGCGAGACCGCTCCCATCTGCTTATGCTGAAGAGCTCGTACGATGTACCTGGTGTGCACTATACACACGACAGCAGTGCAAAACTATAATTTGCGTGCACGGGTATCGTACCCAGGCATACAGCAGTATCGGTGTCCGGCACCGTACATAGTACATAGCCTTCTTGGCTTCGACAGCTTTTGTGCAACGCCATGGAATCGTATTTTGATGGCAGATTGAAACACACGAGACCGCTCCCATCCACGTATGCTGAAGAGCTCGTACGATGTACCTGGGATGCACTATACGTATCGTACCAGGCATACAGCAGTATTGATGTTGGGCACCGTACACAGTACATAGCCTTCTTGGCTTCGGCCGCTTTTGTGAAGGAATAAACGGAAAAACGAGGTTTGCCTTCGCTTCTCGTATTTTCATTCGGTCGGTTTGCACCACGATCAGATCAGATCCCCATTTTTCACGATCTAGATATTTTTCAGGATATTTTTAGGGCTGTTCACGGTTTGGGTCACACCTCACGGGTCAGGTCGGGTCGGGTCGGGTCGGGTCAGCTGACCTGACCCGACCCGACCCGCGATTTTTTTAGATGCCTTGACCTGACCGCACCAGACCCGCGCGATATTTTGGAAACCTCCTGACCCGACCCGACCCGTGAGATTTGAAAACCTCTTGACCCGGCCCGATCTGACCCGTGAGATATTTGAACACCTCCTGACCCGACCCGACCCGACCCGACCCGCCAGGTTCCGATTGACCCGTGAGATACGGGTCAGTCGCGGGTCGGGTCACCTTAACCCGCGAGACCATTCCTCGCGATCCGCGGGTTCGACCCGCGGATCCGGCCCATGGGCGTTCAAAAATAATTAAATCTCCTTTTTTGCACCCCGCAGCGATATATGGCCTGGCTGTCGTGGGTATGGATGGATGTCGACGTGTGTATATTGGTTTGGCGGTGTTTTAATGCTTGAATTTGATACCAACGGGGTATGTATAATTGAGCACTGGTACCAGAGAAGATGCTGGGCAAGAAAACGGCAACATTTTGCAGTGTCGGATCCGCAGGCTGGATGCGCGGGTCACTTCGCGGCTCAGCAGAAAACAACTCGTGGGTCATGCTGGCCCGACCCGCGAGTGACCCGTTTCTCGCCAGTTATGGCCTGACCCGACCCGTGAGTTTTTTATCACCTCTTGACCCGACCCGACCCGTGAGATTTGAAAAACTCTTGACCCAACCTGACCTGACCCGCGAGATTTGAAAATCTCTCGAGCCGACCCGACCCGAACCGTGAGATTTCTAACACTTCCTGACCCGACCCGTAACATTTTGAACACCTCCTGCCCCGCGAACAACCTTGGATGTTTTGAGGCAGACATATCTCTGAGTTAGTCTGGTATTAGGATGGTCTGTACAACACATGACACGCACACGTTTGCCGGGTGGTATCTGTATGATACGGCGCTTGCAAGACACAGCATGTCACACGTAGAGGAACGTATTTCGTGTGATATTCCCTAGGTTCACCTGCCACAGAATCTACTACCAGGTACATATACTATTAATTCGTAGATGATCTGTGCGATATGTGCACTACGAATTATTATTAACTCGTATATATATATGATGCCTACCTGGTACCTGGTATTTTGTCTTTTTGCCCCCATCCTCTTTTAGAAAAACGCGACCAATTGTCATTTTTATTTTATTTTTATTTTTTTTATCCTCCGGCGGATGGGTCAAAATAAAGCTTACGCCCTCCACACTTCCACGTCTCACTTCGTGCACTTCGTGTCGTGTGTCAATTCACTCCATGCCCCCTCGGAAGTATCAGCCCTTGCTGTCTACGACATTCGGGAACTTGAGCATGTTGACCCGACCTGACCCCCGAAGGGGCCCGGTGCGGTGGGGATAGCCACCCGAAGAGTAAACTCTCCGGGTAGTGTGGAACTTGCCGCAGCTCATCCACTAACAAAAACCCAGGCCAAGAAGCCTTCCCGCCAGACTCGGATCATTTACGATCCACCCTACCCGTTTGGGCGTTGGTCCTCGGACCAATTGTCAATTGTCCAATTTTTGCTTCGGTTACAATTTGAAAAATATACCGGTATACGAAGTATGTAATGATCTCGGCACCAATAGACACATATAAAACTCAAAAATATCGCGATATTGACGAATATATTCCGAAAAAAGCGACTATTGAGTCTTATACGAACGTCAGGTATGGCCGTAATATCGCGATATTTTGCACGCACGACCTGCAAATATCGGGTTGGTGGGATTTCCCACCAACCCGATATTTTGTGTTCTTTTTTTTTGGGAAAAACGCACGACATGTGTTTTGTTTCATGAGCAAAGGGCCGAAAGGGTGGCGAGATGTGAGACCAGGGGCGGAAAGGAGGGAACGCAAACGAGGAAGGGAAAGTGTGCCTGCCGCTGCATGCGTACCTGAAGTCCCCAGGAGGAGGAGGGCTGGGAGGAGGAGGAGGAGGAGGAAGAGGGGGAGGAGGAAGCTTTTGGCGATCACCTGAGTCGGGCGCTGTGCCTTTTCCCATGTGTTCTGGTGTGGGAAATCCTGAGATAAGGTGATTTTTGAAAGCTTTGGCGATCACCTGAGTCGGGCGCTGTGCCTTTTCCCATGTGTTCTGGTGTGGGAAATCCTGAGATAAGGTGATTTTTGAAAGCAGAGTTGTTCGAGACATCTTGCAGCAAACTACGAGTACTCTGTACGAGTACGTAGGGTACTGCTGCTGTAGCTTGACTAGCATGGCGTGTTGGCACACCATCACACGTTTGTGTTAACCATCCGTCGCTTCGGGCCTCCTGCGCATTCTTTAGCGACGACTTTGCAGGGCACGTACAGGTACGGTCTGTTTAAGGCAAGACTCCGACCAGCCCCAAACAAATGTACACGTTTTCAAAGTAGTTGGTGCTTTTTCTACTGTATTTTGGCGCGTAGATTTTAAAGCCTCGTACATATCATACGTACGTACACTTTTCGAATTTCGTACAAGTACTGCCACATGCCAGGTACCACGTATACGAGTATCCGTGGCCGCTGCTGCCGCCGCCGCCGCCGTTGTGTTCTTGTCATTTTCGTGTGTGCCCGAAACATATGATCGCGGTCCGCGACGCTGCGTGGTATGATATATACAAACCAGATATGATAGAAATATCTGAACAAGTTGTCTCCTGCTCTCTGTAAAACACTGCTGCTGTATCATGCTGCATAGGTGCCACAGAAGACTGAAGCTCGAGACGGCTAATGGGCCGGGACTGCATCCAAGAACTGATGGGGCGGGACTGTCAAAACAATATTACATATAGTCAACTTGAGTTTTATATCCGAGTGGCATACGGAAAATAATCGCATACCTGGTATATATTCAGTTTTATATCGCACGAACTGTGAATACGCATATGTCGATATTGCTCAAAGGCAAAATATCTCAAATAAGCGCTTCTCTTGAGTTTTATAAGTGTCTAATGAGAGCTAAATGTTACTGAATTTCTGCTGAAAATCGGAATGGTTTCAAGTGGATAACATTTGCGATGATAGAGCTGAGAGAGAGGTTGCACAATAAGGCTATAGGGGTGACCGCTGCTGCTGCTGTGCTGCTGCTTTTGCTGTTGCTTTTGCTGCGGTTTTTGCTGCTGTGCTGCTACCGTGTTGCTTTTGTTAGGAACCCCTTCCGAGCTGGCTGAAGCTGACCTCCTGAAGCATACGACGTCCACCAAACCGAAACAGATAACAAACCAACACAGACCACAACCTTTCGGCGGCGGCTAACTATAATACCAGGTTCAGTTTGAAGGGCTCAGGTCCGGATGGGAGCAGGTCGGCTTGGGATCAGGGTACCAAGCGGGACTACTGTAGGATGTATATATTAAAGTTGTGGTTGCCAAAACGGGCACCCACGTGGGCATCCTGATATTTTCGCCTACATGTACAGCAAGCACCACAACAGCAGTGAACGATACGAGTGTGATCAGAGTAATTTCGTGAAACGTTTGACCAACGCCTACTAACAATAACAACTAACACAGAAGTCGACGAGGTAGCTTGGCCCCTCTTGACCCTCCAGAAGGCAGAGTATTTTCGAGAAGTTGGTGCGTTCGACACGCCAGGCCAGGCACCATCCAAGTACTCCCTCGTGTATGTAGGTTCGGTGATACTGTGGAAACCGTGCCGGTCGTGTGTCCAAACGGCCATGTGTGGAAGGGGTTTTGGTTTGTAGTGTAGTCGAGATTGGAAGGGTGCGCCGGCTGCCCCCATAAAATGCGCCGTTGCCCGTGAGTGGTCACACGATACGTGAACAGACACGCCTTCCTCACACAGAGTTCACGAATGACAAGCATATTGATACGTGCCAATTGTTGCCGTACTTGCTATCTTGTGCAGCGGTACCTGTACCCCGTGTGGTGATGTAGCAACAACTCCCCCCCCCCCCGACTTCCTTCTCGTTTCCGTCTCATCATGCCGCTTTGCTACTGCTGCGCTGCTGTACCGGCAGTCACGGAGAAAAAATAGAATGCGATTAAGAATACGAGGAGGGGTGGGAGGCAATGAAAGTAGAAGAAGACAAGCTCGGAGGATGTGGTCGGCAAAGGCGGTGTTAGCCATGGTGGCGGTCGTCGCCTGGCGCCCTCTGACGTTCGCCCAGCCCACGGAAGCAGCAGCGGCGTTTGTGCCCGTCGTCCCTACCACCGGCACCGCCACTGGCGGCGGATGCCATGTTTTTAGCGGTCGACAGCGCCGGTGCCACCCCCACCGTCCCTGGATGTCGGCGAACGACATCACGCCGGCGAACGGGCTGACTACTACCTCTGGGACGGTCCAGCGCGGTGGAACGGGCGGGTCGCGCCCAGAGCCCGACCTGTTCGAAGACTTTCTCGCCTCGGTGAGAGTACGTACTATTGTTGGTGGTGGGGTTTTATGGTGTTCTTGTTGTTTTCTTGTTCTTGGTCTTGGTTCTTGGTCTTGGTTCTTGTTCTTGTCGCTTGTTCTTGTTCTTGTTGTCGCGGCAACGGTTTACCTGTTATGCGCGCGACTCTCTCTTTCGTGTACTAATGGTAGGTGTTACAGCTGTATTTTTATTGGCTCTGGACACTATTATTAATACTAATTTACTTCGTATGTACGACCATATCGGCAATACGCGAAGCCAATATATTGGTAAAACGTAATGGTCTCCCAGTCAGGAAGCCCACTGGATTATCCCTGGAGGCTTTTTTGTGTTTGCCTAATAGTTCGCTTTTTCCACAGTTCATACCAGATGTAATAAATAGGAGAGTATGCACTGGCCCTGATAACCCAAACCCCACACCAGGTACAAGGCACAAGCACAGACTATGTATTATATGTACTTGTGGCATTGGTACCATTACACAGCTGTAACAATAAAAATTTTCGTTATTCGCCGGTTTCAGGGTGCCAGGAACATCCGTCTCTCAAATCCCCCCGCGGGATCGCCACACTTCGGAGACATCATGGGGGGTGCGGAGGGAAACGGGGTGGTCCTGCTACACCACTTCGAGCCACTTGAGCGAGTGGTGTTGACCGCCAACGGCAATCTCCAGCGGATTATCAGGTGACCGTCGTTGCCCGTCGGTAGCTAGTAGTGCCTGAATAGGCTCTTCCGTTTTGTTGTACACTACGTGCTCGCGGTACGTTAAAGGTTTTTTTTTGCGCTAGTGGCTCATGGCTGGTTCGTGTACGGTCCAACTCCTGTAGCAGCACGCGCCGCTCGCTCTTCCCGCTAATTGGTAGAAATAGCCGAGCCAGAGGCTGTGGTGATAGCATCACAACGTCGAGGCCTACTCGGCCCGCCCACCCGAGCGACATTCGCTGCCCCTCCAAGTAATTCCGGGTAGGCAATGTGCTTTGCACGCGCGCCTGTTTGTTTCCGCTGGCCCCAGGCACAACGAGTACGTGGTGCGAAGCCTCTTCTTTCCATCCGTTGTTGTGGAACAACCCTGGGCAACAACCGCCCCAACGTTTATACCGCTATAGCCCCGACGTTAATGCTGCCGTCGTGTGCGGGAGAGTAGGGATGCGGCTCATCTTCGGTGACATGAGGTGACCATTCCCCCCCCTCCCCTCCCTCCTCCTCCTCCTCCACGCCGCCCCGACCCGACCCGTCTCACCTGCTGCCCACCTATCTATCTATTGCTCCACGGCAGTTCTTACTACGACTCACCGGTAACGGTAGAAATCAAGCACTCCAGGGAAGTAGAGCCCGCTGTCTACGATCGCGAAGTCACGCTGTCGGTCTTGGGCCGCGAGTTCTGCGTCGCCAAGAGCCTCGTGGTGAGTTTTGTGTAGCGATCAACCCGCACAATGGGGAAAACCAAAAACAATCCGATATATTGCAGTTATACCAGTAACCCCTTTTAGAACACACTTTTGGGGACAAAACACTTAGAATTGGTGTAGGATAATTTTTTCATGAACAAAAAAAACTGAAAAACTAAAAACAAAACTCAAAAGGGGGCATTCAAACTATTAATACTGACCTGGGAGACCAGAAGACTGGCAAGGATTTTTCAGTTTATCATGTGTAGGTGGCGAGGCGTTTTTATTGAGGGAAAGGGGTGGGTTAAAACGTTCCTGGCCTTTGTGTCGGGGGCTGACGTTGCCGCGGTGAAGTGCGGGGTGTCGGTTGGCGCTGAATCCTCTGCCGTTTCACTTTCCGCTAACGCTCGCAGCGATACAGACCCCGGCGTTCGCATCGAATTCACCTGGCATAGACTATGGGATGGCGGGTGCCCCCCCACAACTAGATTTCTGCTAGACAACTATGGGTTGGCGTCGAGTGGCGACGACGCTGTAAAACAAGCCACCAGACCTTAGACATGAAACTACTGAGCTAACCAGTTTTTTTTCCTCATACCAAAACACAAACCGGACAATAGTCCTCATATCAAAACACAAACCGGATATAGGTATGAAATTACAAAACTAACCAGTTTTTTTTTTCTCATATCAAAACACAAACCGGAAATAGACATGAAAATACTGAACTAACCAGTTTTTTTTCCCCCCATATCAAAACACAAACCAGACATAGACATGAAACTACTCAATTAACCAGTGTTTTTTTTTCTCATATCAAAACACAAACCGGACATAGAGATGAAATTACTAAACTAACCAGTTTTTTTTTCCATATCAAAACACAAACCGGACATAGACATGAAATTACTAAACTAACCAGTTTTTTTTTCCACATATCAAAACCCAAACCACACACTTAGTGTATATCTTCTCCCATATCGTACCAGGTAAGAACAGCAAAACCTTGAAACATAGACAAAAAACCTAGCATGAAGGAGGACCACCTTACATGCACGCACATAGATACAGCAAGGTCACCCCGACATGTTCAATTCACATGAAGGTTGGGGTCTCGTGGCGAGATACCCGGAAAAACTTACCGATTTCCATTGGGCGGTGGAAATCTGGTCTGTCATCGTCCTGAACCCCTGAAACTTGGTGCACATACCATGCGCCAAATGAAGGGGAGGGGTGGATGATGCATGACATTAAGTCAGGCCTATTGAACTCATGAAACAAATGCCTTGCCATTGACCGACCACACGACCAAAGAGACGGAGCACCAAACGGTACGTAGATATCTTGACATGTTGAAGGATAGAAGCCGGTACAAAGTGTAGGGGGATCGTTGGCCAAGCTTTCGGCAGCGAAGGTCTACTCGGGAGCATTAGTGGGGTAGCTACCGAGCAATCCCACGGTAGGGGTACCACTTTTTGGCTCAATATTTTCTGGCCGGCTGATCTTCTCACGTGAGTAACCACCGGATACTACTAGTATTTTACTGGTACGTTTGTTTCTGGACTACCGCACTGGAAGTCTTGATCGCGTTGCGCGAACGAATGTCTCTGAGGTCATGTTTGGGGTGAGATATTGAGCTCCTCATGTGAGGAGCTCAGAAAAATCTGCTACGCCCCTACCGTGGGATGAGTCTACCCATGGTGAAACGTACATACGATAGAGGAAGCGACGTACGGGGCATCCCGATGTGTGAGTAAGACTTTGTGTTATGCAAGCCGTCCTTGAATCTTGCACGGTAAAAATAACCTCCCTGGAGGAAAGTAACCAGTACAGCAGCGGGGCAAGAAGATAGAAGATACGGTCGTGGGACGCCAGGATGGTTACCATGCAGATCGCCTGACACAAACGTGGGGTACTTGTATTAAGGGTGTTGAACTTGGCTCCAGGCTATGAGCCCATGTTGGAAACACTATTTAGTGTGGTGCGCCGGCAAAATAACTGAAAGACACCAGACCCTCAACGAGTACTAGGATTGGGAAGTCCCAGTAACTTGCCATCCCATAGTCTATGCCAGGTGAATTCGATGCGAACGCCGGGGTCTGTATCGCTGCGAGCGTTAGCGGAAAGTGAAACGGCAGAGGATTCAGCGCCAACCGACACCCCGCACTTCACCGCGGCAACGTCAGCCCCCGACACAAAGGCCAGGAACGTTTTAACCCACCCCTTTCCCTCAATAAAAACGCCTCGCCACCTACACATGATAAACTGAAAAATCCTTGCCAGTCTTCTGGTCTCCCAGGTCAGTATTAATAGTTTGAATGCCCCCTTTTGAGTTTTGTTTTTAGTTTTTCAGTTTTTTTTGTTCATGAAAAAATTATCCTACACCAATTCTAAGTGTTTTGTCCCCAAAAGTGTGTTCTAAAAGGGGTTACTGGTATAACTGCAATATATCGGATTGTTTTTGGTTTTCCCCATTGTGCGGGTTGATCGCTACACAAAACTCACCACGAGGCTCTTGGCGACGCAGAACTCGCGGCCCAAGACCGACAGCGTGACTTCGCGATCGTAGACAGCGGGCTCTACTTCCCTGGAGTGCTTGATTTCTACCGTTACCGGTGAGTCGTAGTAAGAACTGCCGTGGAGCAATAGATAGATAGGTGGGCAGCAGGTGAGACGGGTCGGGTCGGGGCGGCGTGGAGGAGGAGGAGGAGGGAGGGGAGGGGGGGGAATGGTCACCTCATGTCACCGAAGATGAGCCGCATCCCTACTCTCCCGCACACGACGGCAGCATTAACGTCGGGGCTATAGCGGTATAAACGTTGGGGCGGTTGTTGCCCAGGGTTGTTCCACAACAACGGATGGAAAGAAGAGGCTTCGCACCACGTACTCGTTGTGCCTGGGGCCAGCGGAAACAAACAGGCGCGCGTGCAAAGCACATTGCCTACCCGGAATTACTTGGAGGGGCAGCGAATGTCGCTCGGGTGGGCGGGCCGAGTAGGCCTCGACGTTGTGATGCTATCACCACAGCCTCTGGCTCGGCTATTTCTACCAATTAGCGGGAAGAGCGAGCGGCGCGTGCTGCTACAGGAGTTGGACCGTACACGAACCAGCCATGAGCCACTAGCGCAAAAAAAAACCTTTAACGTACCGCGAGCACGTAGTGTACAACAAAACGGAAGAGCCTATTCAGGCACTACTAGCTACCGACGGGCAACGACGGTCACCTGATAATCCGCTGGAGATTGCCGTTGGCGGTCAACACCACTCGCTCAAGTGGCTCGAAGTGGTGTAGCAGGACCACCCCGTTTCCCTCCGCACCCCCCATGATGTCTCCGAAGTGTGGCGATCCCGCGGGGGGATTTGAGAGACGGATGTTCCTGGCACCCTGAAACCGGCGAATAACGAAAATTTTTATTGTTACAGCTGTGTAATGGTACCAATGCCACAAGTACATATAATACATAGTCTGTGCTTGTGCCTTGTACCTGGTGTGGGGTTTGGGTTATCAGGGCCAGTGCATACTCTCCTATTTATTACATCTGGTATGAACTGTGGAAAAAGCGAACTATTAGGCAAACACAAAAAAGCCTCCAGGGATAATCCAGTGGGCTTCCTGACTGGGAGACCATTACGTTTTACCAATATATTGGCTTCGCGTATTGCCGATATGGTCGTACATACGAAGTAAATTAGTATTAATAATAGTGTCCAGAGCCAATAAAAATACAGCTGTAACACCTACCATTAGTACACGAAAGAGAGAGTCGCGCGCATAACAGGTAAACCGTTGCCGCGACAACAAGAACAAGAACAAGCGACAAGAACAAGAACCAAAAAAGTGTCTCACCCCCAGGTCCGGATAAAAAGAACCACTGAAGACACTTATTCCTGAGAAAGAGACAAGCGGTTTTTTGATATGTTACAAACAAGTATTGAACACCATAAAAGCCCCCCTCATCCAACAATTAGTTATCGGTACCGTACTTCTTTTCCACACGAGGGTCTGAGGAATAACCAGGTCGTTACGATAGTACAGGTTCGGATAAGCAATCTTGGATGGAGAGAGTATGCGCAGGACTCGGGCCCCCTGACAGATCCCCAAAACTCCGCCAGACCACTCCAAACACCAAGGACAAGGCCACGGGACAGACACAGCGAGTATATGTATTATATGTACTTGTGGCATTGGTACCATTACACAGCTGTAACAATAAAAATTTTCGTTATTCGCCGGTTTCAGGGTGCCAGGAACATCCGTCTCTCAAATCCCCCCGCGGGATCGCCACACTTCGGAGACATCATGGGGGGTGCGGAGGGAAACGGGGTGGTCCTGCTACACCACTTCGAGCCACTTGAGCGAGTGGTGTTGACCGCCAACGGCAATCTCCAGCGGATTATCAGGTGACCGTCGTTGCCCGTCGGTAGCTAGTAGTGCCTGAATAGGCTCTTCCGTTTTGTTGTACACTACGTGCTCGCGGTACGTTAAAGGTTTTTTTTTGCGCTAGTGGCTCATGGCTGGTTCGTGTACGGTCCAACTCCTGTAGCAGCACGCGCCGCTCGCTCTTCCCGCTAATTGGTAGAAATAGCCGAGCCAGAGGCTGTGGTGATAGCATCACAACGTCGAGGCCTACTCGGCCCGCCCACCCGAGCGACATTCGCTGCCCCTCCAAGTAATTCCGGGTAGGCAATGTGCTTTGCACGCGCGCCTGTTTGTTTCCGCTGGCCCCAGGCACAACGAGTACGTGGTGCGAAGCCTCTTCTTTCCATCCGTTGTTGTGGAACAACCCTGGGCAACAACCGCCCCAACGTTTATACCGCTATAGCCCCGACGTTAATGCTGCCGTCGTGTGCGGGAGAGTAGGGATGCGGCTCATCTTCGGTGACATGAGGTGACCATTCCCCCCCCTCCCCTCCCTCCTCCTCCTCCTCCACGCCGCCCCGACCCGACCCGTCTCACCTGCTGCCCACCTATCTATCTATTGCTCCACGGCAGTTCTTACTACGACTCACCGGTAACGGTAGAAATCAAGCACTCCAGGGAAGTAGAGCCCGCTGTCTACGATCGCGAAGTCACGCTGTCGGTCTTGGGCCGCGAGTTCTGCGTCGCCAAGAGCCTCGTGGTGAGTTTTGTGTAGCGATCAACCCGCACAATGGGGAAAACCAAAAACAATCCGATATATTGCAGTTATACCAGTAACCCCTTTTAGAACACACTTTTGGGGACAAAACACTTAGAATTGGTGTAGGATAATTTTTTCATGAACAAAAAAAACTGAAAAACTAAAAACAAAACTCAAAAGGGGGCATTCAAACTATTAATACTGACCTGGGAGACCAGAAGACTGGCAAGGATTTTTCAGTTTATCATGTGTAGGTGGCGAGGCGTTTTTATTGAGGGAAAGGGGTGGGTTAAAACGTTCCTGGCCTTTGTGTCGGGGGCTGACGTTGCCGCGGTGAAGTGCGGGGTGTCGGTTGGCGCTGAATCCTCTGCCGTTTCACTTTCCGCTAACGCTCGCAGCGATACAGACCCCGGCGTTCGCATCGAATTCACCTGGCATAGACTATGGGATGGCGTGAGTCGGGGGGTTGCTCAAGTTTGCCTTGCTTTTTTATGTTTCCATTGAGCGAACGGCGGCGAACGCCTGGCCTGACCCCCGCAAGCCCTCGCTCTTGCTATCTGTTTAGCAGCACCCCAACCAACTGTCGTAATTATTTCGTTGTGGTCTCCACGTCTCGTTCGTGTGTGCCCCAAGGTGTTGCACAGCCCTGAATGTGTGGAGGCCGTCAAGCGGGGGGACGTGGGCATCGGACAGCTGTTCCGAGCCCTCGACGTCCTGCCGAACTTCGAGCTGCTGAACGCCGGCCGCTCCGCCTGGAAACCCTCGGGGGTCGAGAGAGGGACTGCGCGAGCGGGATATCCGTCAACGGAAGAGGAGGANGGGTGGGGGGGGTTGCTCAAGTTTGCCTTGCTTTTTTATGTTTCCATTGAGCGAACGGCGGCGAACGCCTGGCCTGACCCCCGCAAGCCCTCGCTCTTGCTATCTGTTTAGCAGCACCCCAACCAACTGTCGTAATTATTTCGTTGTGGTCTCCACGTCTCGTTCGTGTGTGCCCCAAGGTGTTGCACAGCCCTGAATGTGTGGAGGCCGTCAAGCGGGGGGACGTGGGCATCGGACAGCTGTTCCGAGCCCTCGACGTCCTGCCGAACTTCGAGCTGCTGAACGCCGGCCGCTCCGCCTGGAAACCCTCGGGGGTCGAGAGAGGGACTGCGCGAGCGGGATATCCGTCAACGGAAGAGGAGGAAGGGGGGGAGGGGGTAGTGGGAGGAGGCATTTGGCGCGTGTACGACCTCCGCAGCAAGCACCTCAGCTGCCGCATTCACGAAGAGTTCCCGCCAGACTTGTTCGCCTTGACAGCCTCTTGACGGCTGACTGCTCTCAGTTTTTTTTTTCTTTTTCACCGATACCTGGTACCTGGTATCCTTTTTGTCGGAACTCAGTGGTTGACTTCAGGGGCGTTTTTGTCGGGGGGGGGGGAGGGGGAAGGGGTGCTTTCGATGGTCCGGCCGGCGTTGTCTTGTCTTGTATTTGATTTGAGACCATTCTCTGTACGTTTTCATCTTGATGTGAGGCCATTCTCTGTACGTTTTCATCGATAAGCTTTTTGTTTGCTTGTTTTGTGCAGGTACTTTGCTTCGCCAAAAAGCATGCGCCACGCCCCCCCCCCCTCCCCTGCTGTGGCGCTCCGTAAAAAAACGGGACAAACTCTTTTGTCTGTGTTTGTTGCAGACGAAGAGGGAAGTAGAGAGGGCGCCGCAGGCCTGTTAAGAGACCAGAACAGCAGTATTGCTTGAAAGTTGGACAGCAAGCCGGGTTCTGTTGCAAAAACGAACACGGCATTGCTCGCGCGATACGTACAACCCTTGCGGTGGACGATGCGGTGGGGCAGACCATTTTTTTTTGTTTCAGACGCCAGTCTCCAGCGCACCGAGTACATCGGATTCGGAAGGCGGAACGACGGGAGTTTCCACTCCAAAATCTGGGGAAGCTTGGGGGTGGCGGATGGTTTCTTCATGAGGCAGATAAGATGCCTAAGTAGTTTGATTTCTTGCATAACATGGCAACCAAATGCTGAGCCTCTGCTGGAGGGTGTGGTGGTGGTAATTGCTGTCGCCTGTTAAAACCTCCAGGATTTGCTCAGCCTCTGGGCTGTGTCTGCCAAACCGCACCGCTTTGTTTTGCTATGTTTATTTTATACTAGTAGGTGCATTTTGTTGGAGAGTCCGTTCGTGTTCTTGAAGGACAGAACTTGAGGGACAGCGGGGAAAAGGCGTTTAGCAGGCGCGGTTTCAAAATCGTACATCTACCTGTGGTACGATTTGTTTTGCTCTTTTTTTAGTGCGCGCTTGCGTGCGTGTGTGCTTGCATGTGTATAATAGGCGTACTTAACGTAATTATGTTACGTTGTGGTTTCGTTTGGGGGACCGAAGGGATGCGGGAGAGCTCGAGAATTTAACGAGGCTTCAATGGAGAATGCCGTCATATGGGGAAGTTTCCACCGAACAATTGGACCAAAAATAAAAAAATCCTCATTTCTTCCACTCTTCCTACATTATTGTAAAGTGGTACTTAGAGGAGGCATAACCGAGCGCCCCCTACTCAGACCTTCGGCGGGGGCATAGGTTTTATTTAGATTTTGATAATATTGCGCTGCTGACCTACAGTAATACAACACACCTCTGCAGACGTAGTGTATAAGTGGTCCGACGGGGACTGGTTAAAAAGGAAATTTGAAGGGAGATATTGTATTGTCTGTTTAATTTCAGACGGTTTTCAAGGTGAATAAGTTGTTTTCTCTCTGGTCAAATGACGCACCACAGACAGCAGTATATATATATATTCTTGCGTTGTTTTTCCTCGAACAACCGCAAGCGCTTCACGCCCGTATATGCATCGCGACGATCACTACAGCTAACATACAACGCTATGTAACGTTCAGCTCCCTTTCTGCTCGAGGCAAACGAACGGCCACCTACTACGTACATAGAGCGACCAAGTGGGAGACTCTACGTATTGGGCAGCTAATCTTTGCAGGGTACGCAAACATACCAACAAGTACATATGCGATTACGGTATAAAACACCTGCATAAAACTGAGGGCAAGGCATACTACTGGTATACAAGTTACAGTACATGCCAACAACTGTAAATGAGTACGAGTAGTGCTGTACCTGACTGCACGGTATAAAATGCCAGTAAAACTGACATGAGCAAGTAAGCCATGCCGACGGGGGGCAAATACAAATATTTCCGCTGAAACTTACAGGAGGCGTTTTTGTCTGGAAGATCTGCAGCTTTCGCGAGAGCTGCTGCAGTTTTCCCTTCAGCATCGCATCGGACACGGCAGCCAACCGCTTTCCTCTCTGAGCATCACGTAAGCCTATAGTAGTGGAACACGCTGCTTTGCCTCTCGCGTCGAGGCCCTTTCTTGCATATCGTCATTTGGTTTGCGCTGCTGCTTTGGTCGTAAAACCCAACGGCCTCTCTGATGGTTGGTAGTGTGAACACGTATTTTTCTCCGCCTCAGATGGTCAGAGTCGGGGGACGACATCGCTTCCGTGCCAAGTTTGTAGCAAGCCAGCGGCAACCGCCAGCAAGCTCCGCCGTAGTAGACCTGCTTGGTATAGCCCGTTCGCCATTGCCCTCTTGTTTGCTAGGCTGCGACCGCTCGCGTGTGCAGTATATATTGCAAGTCGATGGCCAGAAACACTCGCCGCATGTTAGCTGGTTGACGATATTTACTCTTATCACCCAGTTTGTGTTTTTGGTGATTTGGTGAACGCTATGCGCTGAGCGCGACGGCAGGGCATGCTAACTACCAGGCATCGTTTATATCGTATCGCCGGACTAAACTCTACCACTCTACGAAGTAGGCTCTCCTTCACTCTCAAGCTGGCTTCTGTCTTGTCTGAATTCGCCATGTGCCTGTGTCCCTCGTTCACAGCCCTCGCAAGTTGCGGCTGTCAAAGGGCATACCTGGCACAACAATTCTCCTTGTGCGGAGTAAAGGTTCTCCCCCCCGCACAAATGATCCAACTCGACCTCCAGCTGTTATCGACCGCCAAAAACAAAAATGGAACCCTAGTGGTCTAGCTCATGTAGTGAGCGGCATGTTGATGGAACCCTGGTGGTCTAGCTCATGTAGCGAGCGGCATACTTTACAGTGTCGTTGCCAACCGACGCCAACCCAACCTATAAATACCTCGTGGTTACACCGAATACGTTATACAGCAAGCGTAATCAAACAGGGGGGTGACAGTGGTTGTTAGGAAGATGCCCCCAACTTAGATATCGATCATCCTCATCTTACCGGGGGCCAACACAGCGGCAGCGATAGGGGTCTCAACAATACGTGTAACCTCAATGTACGAACCAGCGTCCCTACGCATGAAAGACAAACCCCCACCCAACAGATGAGCTCCATCGGCATTGAGCGTGACGGGGCATTTCGGCATTACCGCGTGGAGCGAGAACAGGTTGAAGCGCACACCGGGGACCTACGCTACGTCCAATAGCTTGACCTCTACGTCCGCCTGCTGACTGTGCATCATCATCGGGATACTACCAAAGATGCAACCTTCAGTGACCTCATGTCACCGACGACCAAACTAATCCTGCCGGAGGAAGGGGGGGAACACTCTACCATACTCAAGGGGCTACCCGTCACATGAAAAGTAGCACCATAATCCGCTACCCACTCTTCTTTCTCACCCCCCCGGAACAAATCGTGACTACCAGCCTTGCCTGACTGCACAAACTGCGCGGTGAGAAGATGCGGGTCGAACGTAGGTGCAAAGCTGCCGTTGTTCACCAGGTCAGGGGAAGAGCTCGAGGAGAGCTGAGGCGGGGAAGCACCTGCTGAGGTATACCCACCACTGCCGTAGCGTGTCGGTGTCTCCTGCAGCCAGGTACCACCGTAGTACATCGAGGGGTTGGGGGGCAGCAGGCGGGATCGCGACATTCATGTGCGCGGGGGCAACCCGGCACTCTGCGCCCGGCCGGTTACAGCGAAAGAAAAGCCCCTTGCCCCTCCTCGGCGTACCTCGCAGCGGGGGGGACCCCAGCCGATCGGAGCACTAACCGGCGGCGGGGGCATCGGAGGCATAGCCCCAGGCGGCGGCGCAGTCGGTACCCAGCCCATCGGCGGAACCTGCCCACCGGTACCGAACGGGTTTGCACCAGAGTAATCCCAACGGTATCTGCAGGCGGCCGCATCCCAACGCCATTGGGGGCCAGTTATGCCCTGCGGTGCAGCTCCACCCCTACCGCCACCGCCACCGTTTTGCTTCGGGCGATGATGATGCTGCAGCTGCTGGGGCCACTGCTGGGGCTGTTGGGGCTGCTGCTCCTGCTGCTGAGGTTGCTGCTCCTGCTGCTGCTGCTGGTGCTGCTGGGGCTGCTGCTGTTGACCACCCTTGAGCCTCTCGCCTCTCCTGTTGTTTCTCCCTCCTCAGGAGTAGTTTGGTCGTCGGTGACATGAGGTCACTGAAGGTTGCATGCTTTGGTAGCATCCCGATGGTGATGCACAGTCAACAGGCGGGCGTAGAGGTCAAGCTGTTGGACGTAGCGTAGGTCCCCGGTGTTCGATTCATCCTGTTCTCGCTCCACGCGGTAATGCCGAAATGCCCCGTCACGCTCAATGCCGATGGAGCTCATCTGTTGGGTGGGGGTTTGTCTTTCATGCGTAGGGGCGCTGGTTTGTACATTGAGGTTACACGGATTGTTGAGACCCCTATCGTTGCCGCTGTGTTGGCCCCCGGTAAGATGAAGATCGTTAATATCGATTCTCCTCATCTTACCGAGGGCCAACACGGCGGCAGCGATATGGGTCTCAACAATCCGTGTAACCTCAATGTACGAACCAGCATGCCTACGCACGAAATACTAACCCCCACCCAGCATATGAGCTCCATCGGCATTGAGCGTGACGGGGCATTTCGGCAATACCGCGTGGAGCGAGAACAGGTTGAAGCGCACACCGGGTACCAACGCTACGTCCAACAGCTTGACATCCACATCACCCTGCTGACTGTGCATCACCATCGGGATACTGCCAAGACATGCAACCTTCATTGACCTCATGTCACCGACGACCAAACTACTCCTGCCGGGGAAAGGAGGGGAACACTCTACCATACCCAAGGGGTTACCCGTCACACGAAAAGTAGCACCAGAATCCGCTACCCACTCTTCCTTCTCACCTCCCCGGAAAAAGTCATGACTACCAACCTTGCCTGACTGCACAAACTGCGCGGTGAGAAGATGCGGGTCGAACGTAGGTGCAAAGCTGCCGTTGTTCACCAGGTCAGGGAAGAGCTCGAGGAGGGCTGAGGCGGGGAAGCTCCGGCTGAGGTATACCCACCACTGCCGTAGGGTGTCGGTGTCTCCTGCAGCCAGCCGCTACCGTAGTGCATCGAGGGGTGTTGGGGGGCAGCAGACGGGATCACGACATTCATGTGCGCGGGGGAAACCGGGCACTCTGCGATAAAGTGGCCCGGCCGGTTACAGCGAAAGCAAAGTCCCTTGCCCCTCCTCGGTGTACCTCCCGGTGGGGGACCCCAGCCGATCGGAGCACTAACCGGCGGCGGGGGCATCGGAGGCATAGCCCGGCGGCGGCGCGGTAGGTACCCAGCCCATCGGCGGAACCTTCCCACCGGTCCGGCACGGATTTGCACCAGAGTCAACGGCACCTGCAGACCGCCGCATCCCAACGCCATTGGGGGCCAGTTATGGCCTGCGGTGCAGCTCCACCCCTACCACCACCGCCACCGTTTTGCTTCGGGCGACGATGTTGCTGCTGCTGCTGAGGTTGCTGCTGCTGCTGTTGACCACCCTTGAACCTCCCGCCTCTCCTGTTGTTCCTCCCTCCGCCGGCTGAACCCGGACCTCCTCCACCGGCAGATTGTGCAGCTCCGGCGTACAAGGCATGCGGATCTCCCACCCCCTTCACAGCCAACGCCTTAGTTACCATCTCCCTCTCAACCCTGTCATTCGCATACGCGTCACAGATGATATCATCGATCTCGAAACGAGGGATGGGTGGGCGGTAAAGGGTTGGCTTGTTTTGTATCGTGTAAAGCGAGGAAAGGTTTTCACGATGTTTGTATTCACTTCCTCTACACTCTTTTCACAGTCTAGCATGGCCAACTGGTCCGCCGCCTGGTCTACCCTGCCGAGAAACAGCAGGGGGTCTTCCCCCTCTACCATTCGCATGGTCTCAAATTCCCTCTTGAGTCTGTGGATTGCTGCAATGGTCCTTGGCATGTAATACTTCTCCAACTCTTGCCATGCACCGACTTGCCCTTGCTGCCTTGCAGTGTTTGCTTTTCTTTCTTGATCAATTATAGTCATGGTTTTCGCAGTTGCCCCAGGTAGATCACTAATCGGTGAAGAGTCATCCGCCGATACCAGGTACTTAGCCGACACCCCCCTTCGAAATGGTAGCGTACCTCTCCGAAAAAGGGGTAAGCTCTACTGCCCTTCAAGACTATCCACACCACAGCAACATCGCGGCCAAACGACCCCCTCTCGATCTCGTACCCCCTCCGCCCCCTCCCTTGCAACGAAACACGTGGAACCAGGCCACCTTGTCCACCTCGCCGAGGTACATGTACAGACCCTCCCGGGGCCGGGCTCTCGGGCCTAAGGGAAAACCCCTCGTCACCGGGGAGTACATGTCGAACATGTATCCCAAGAAGCCCACAACTCTGGAGGTGACCGAGCTGGGAGATGTCCTCCTCAGCCCTGGTCGTTTCCCCAACCGCGCCCTGGAGCCGCTGTGGGCGTACCGCATGACGGGTACCTTTGACGGCCGCGCCAACGGTGGGCTGGGCTGTACCCTGGAAGAGTTTTGGCAGCGGCACAGCTCACGCGATGAAATTCCGGCGACTCTCTCTGTAAAGAACGGGCGGTGGCGGGTTGGGCGCGGGAGGATGTGCACCCTCGGCCGGAGCCTTGCTCCAAAGTGAAGTTTTCGCCGATTCCTCCCGTGGGATGAGAGAGGTCAGGAAGTTCGGGAGGGATCTCTTGTCCTCTTGGACGACGACTCGGTGGCGATCGCCGTGCAACAAACCGTGTTGTGGGATTATGTGACTGCTTGAAGTCGAAGGAGTGCATGGGTATATGGGGCCATATCTGGTACTGCTCCGTTTGTATTTTTGGGGTAAATGGTTATGCCGGAAAGGTAGGGTCGAGCAGGGTGGACATAAGCGCTATGTTTTGATTGGAGGGAACCCATAAGGCTATAGCGGGAGGGGGGACGACGGCCGGGGTTGTTCTTGCATCGCTTGCACTTTGGGGTATGCAAGAGCCATGAGGGACGTAGTGATCCTGTCATCACTACTGTAGCGTTGATGGAATTGACCTGTGTTGATTGTGCTAAAGAATACGTTCCATACATCGATGAGGCATTATGTGTAAGGGGGACATCTGCATGGAGCGGCGGATATATTGCGGGTGAATGGGACGTTTCTTGTCTTGCAGCTTGCTGGGTTATGTCCTTTGATGCTTTGTCATGAGCTGTCACTCGACAGCTCGATAATAATACAAGAGAAGATTTTTTGTGTTACTGCTGTCTTGAGTCACCACGACGCGTTCCCCTGCCAACTACGTACACCTTTAGAGATCGATCAACACACTAGTGAGCCGGTGATCTTCTACTGGTACAAGCGTGGTCCCGGCCAACCTAGAGAGGCGGGAGCTAGCTCCTAGCGATGCTTGGATCAGAAGGGCATAGCGTGGACGCGAACGTCGTAGAAGAGGAGGAGTTACAAGACATGAGATAAGAGATCGAGGCCCTGCAGAGGACAGTGGAGCAGCAGAGGCTGCGCGCCCAGGGGGCGCGCTTCTCGCAGAGGCGGGAACTGGAGCCGGTGGGGAGAGGAGACAAGAAGCAGCTGCGAGGGATGCAGCATCGACGACTACTGTGCCAACACCTGGGCAAGGAGCTCAAACAGGCACGTCGCATGTTTCCCTTTCCCGCCCTAGTTTAACTCAGTCGAGGCCCCCAAAGTTTAATAACGTAGAAGCCCACTTTGGTATGTGGCGAAGTAAGTTTCAGGCTGCACGTCCTCAAGGCGACATCCAACCCAGTGATGGTAGGAGACACGAACGTATATAAGGAGGAATTGAAGATGAGGCACACGGCGCAGGAGATTTTGGATGCGCGGTTTGTGTATGGTGTGATGACGGAAGCGATGACAGGATACGCTATTGTCGAGTTTCGCATGCAGCAGGCCATGTCACCAAGTGTCTGTTGGGTGGGGGTTTGTTTTTCATGCGTAGGGACGCTGGTTCGTACATTGAGGTTACACGGATTGTTGAGACCCCTATCGTTGCCGCTGTATTGGCCCCCGGTAAGATGAAGATCGTTAATATCGATTCTCCTCATCTTACCGGGGGCCAACACAGCGGCAGCGATAGGGGTCTCAACAATCCGTGTAACCTCAATGTACGAACCAGCATGCCTACGCACGAAATACTAACCCCCACCCAGCATATGAGATCCATCGGCATTGAGCGCGACGGGGCATTTCAGCATTACAGCGTGGAGCGAGAACAGGTTGAATCGCACACCGGGTACAAACGCTACGTCCAACAGCTTGACCTCTACGTCACCCTGTTGACTGTGCATCACCATCGGGATACTACCAAAACATGCAACCTTCAGTGACCTCGTGTCATCGACGACCGAACTACTCCTGCCGGGGAAAGGGGGGGAAAACTCTACCATACCCAAGGGGTTACCCGTCACACGAAAAGTAGCACCATAATCCGCTACCCACTCTTCCTTCTTACCCCCCCGGAAATAATCATGACTACGAGCCTTGCCTGACTGCACAAACTGCGCGGTGAGAAGATGCGGGTCGAACGTAGGTGCAAAGCTGCCGTTGTTCACCAGGTCAGGGAAGAGCTCGAGGAGGGCTGAGGCGGGGAAGCTCCGGCTGAGGTATACCCACCACTGCCGTAGGGTGTCGGTGTCTCCTGCAGCCAGCCGCTACCGTAGTGCATCGAGGGGTGTTGGGGGGCAGCAGACGGGATGGCGACATTCATGTGTGCGGGGGCAACCGGGCACTCTGCGATAAAGTGACCCGGCCGGTTACAGCGAAAGCAAAGTCCCTTGCCCCTCCTCGGTGTACCTCCCGGTGGGGGACCCCAGCTGATCGGAGCACAAACCGGCGGCGGGGGCATCGGAGGCATAGCCCCAGGCGGCGGCGCGGTAGGTACCCAGCCCATCGGCGGAACCTTCCCACCGGTCCGGCACGGATTTGCACCAGAGTCAACGGCACCTGCAGACCGCCGCATCCCAACGCCATTGGGGGCCAGTTATGGCCTGCGGTGCAGCTCCACCCCTACCACCACCGCCACCGTTTTGCTTCGGGCGACGATGTTGCTGCTGCTGCTGAGGTTGCTGCTGCTGCTGTTGACCACCCTTGAACCTCCCGCCTCTCCTGTTGTTCCTCCCTCCGCCGGCTGAACCCGGACCTCCTCCACCGGCAGATTGTGCAGCTCCGGCGTACAAGGCATGCGGATCTCCCACCCCCTTCACAGCCAACGCCTTAGTTACCATCTCCCTCTCAACCCTGTCATTCGCATACGCGTCACAGATGATATCATCGATCTCGAAACGAGGGATGGGTGGGCGGTAAAGGGTTGTCTTGTTTTGTATCGTGTAAAGCGAGGAAAGGTTTTCACGATGTTTGTATTCACTTCCTCTACACTCTTTTCACAGTCTAGCATGGCCAACTGGTCCGCCGCCTGGTCTACCCTGCCGAGAAACAGCAGGGGGTCTTCCCCCTCTACCATTCGCATGGTCTCAAATTCCCTCTTGAGTCTGTGGATTGCTGCAATGGTCCTTGGCATGTAATACTTCTCCAACTCTTGCCATGCACCACTTGGTGACATGGCCTGCTGCATGCGAAACTCGACAATAGCGTATCCTGTCATCGCTTCCGTCATCACACCATACACAAACCGCGCATCCAAAATCTCCTGCGCCGTGTGCCTCATCTTCAATTCCTCCTTATATACGTTCGTGTCTCCTACCATCACTGGGTTGGATGTCGCCTTGAGGACGTGCAGCCTGAAACTTACTTCGCCACATACCAAAGTGGGCTTCTACGTTATTAAACTTTGGGGGCCTCGACTGAGTTAAACTAGGGCGGGAAAGGGAAACATGCGACGTGCCTGTTTGAGCTCCTTGCCCAGGTGTTGGCACAGTAGTCGTCGATGCTGCATCCCTCGCAGCTGCTTCTTGTCTCCTCTCCCCACCGGCTCCAGTTCCCGCCTCTGCGAGAAGCGCGCCCCCTGGGCGCGCAGCCTCTGCTGCTCCACTGTCCTCTGCAGGGCCTCGATCTCTTATCTCATGTCTTGTAACTCCTCCTCTTCTACGACGTTCGCGTCCACGCTATGCCCTTCTGATCCAAGCATCGCTAGGAGCTAGCTCCCGCCTCTCTAGGTTGGCCGGGACCACGCTTGTACCAGTAGAAGATCACCGGCTCACTAGTGTGTTGATCGATCTCTAAAGGTGTACGTAGTTGGCAGGGGAACGCGTCGTGGTGACTCAAGACAGCAGTAACACAAAAAATCTTCTCTTGTATTATTATCGAGCTGTCGAGTGACAGCTCATGACAAAGCATCAAAGGACATAACCCAGCAAGCTGCAAGACAAGAAACGTCCCATTCACCCGCAATATATCCGCCGCTCCATGCAGATGTCCCCCTTACACATAATGCCTCATCGATGTATGGAACGTATTCTTTAGCACAATCAACACAGGTCAATTCCATCAACGCTACAGTAGTGATGACAGGATCACTACGTCCCTCATGGCTCTTGCATACCCCAAAGTGCAAGCGATGCAAGAACAACCCCGGCCGTCGTCCCCCCTCCCGCTATAGCCTTATGGGTTCCCTCCAATCAAAACATAGCGCTTATGTCCACCCTGCTCGACCCTACCTTTCCGACATAACCATTTACCCCAAAAATACAAACGGAGCAGTACCAGATATGGCCCCATATACCCATGCACTCCTTCGACTTCAAGCAGTCACATAATCCCACAACACGGTTTGTTGCACGGCGATCGCCACCGAGTCGTCGTCCAAGAGGACAAGAGATCCCTCCCGAACTTCCTGACCTCTCTCATCCCACGGGAGGAATCGGCGAAAACTTCACTTTGGAGCAAGGCTCCGGCCGAGGGTGCACATCCTCCCGCGCCCAACCCGCCACCGCCCGTTCTTTACAGAGAGAGTCGCCGGAATTTCATCGCGTGAGCTGTGCCGCTGCCAAAACTCTTCCAGGGTACAGCCCAGCCCACCGTTGGCGCGGCCGTCAAAGGTACCCGTCATGCGGTACGCCCACAGCGGCTCCAGGGCGCGGTTGGGGAAACGACCAGGGCTGAGGAGGACATCTCCCAGCTCGGTCACCTCCAGAGTTGTGGGCTTCTTGGGATACATGTTCGACATGTACTCCCCGGTGACGAGGGGTTTTCCCTTAGGCCCGAGAGCCCGGCCCCGGGAGGGTCTGTACATGTACCTCGGCGAGGTGGACAAGGTGGCCTGGTTCCATGTGTTTCGTTGCAAGGGAGGGGGCGGAGGGGGTACGAGATCGAGAGGGGGTCGTTTGGCCGCGATGTTGCTGTGGTGTGGATAGTCTTGAAGGGCAGTAGAGCTTACCCCTTTTTCGGAGAGGTACGCTACCATTTCGAAGGGGGGTGTCGGCTAAGTACCTGGTATCGGCGGATGACTCTTCACCGATTAGTGATCTACCTGGGGCAACTGCGAAAACCATGACTATAATTGATCAAGAAAGAAAAGCAAACACTGCAAGGCAGCAAGGGCAAGTCTTGAGCGAAATCACTTGCACCACACCCGTGGCCATCGCAGGAACGTTGGAGTTTTGCCCCTGCCGCAACCAACGGCGACGAGAAAAGGCTATGCCACATAATCAATCACCAGTAGCGCGAGCGCAAGTGAAATGCGTAAACGTACACATTCCTCCTCGAGAGCTATGCTCACCTGTCAGCTCAGTTCCTGATCTGTTGCCCACCAGAGATCATACTACAGCCTTCTTGCCCCCTCCCAACGACGCCCCTGGTCCTGCCGTGCATTTCTACCACGAAGTGAGCCCAGCGCTCCCAATACCGTCGACTCGCATCGGGTTGGGCTTACTGGACCAAACAATGACCCGCGCGGAACAATTCACGACGTTATCCACCGTCTCGAACGGAGACGTGTCGCTATCGTAAAGCTGTACCGTGGTGGCTACGAGGCGTTGTTCGAATTTCCTCTCGCATTTTGGTGTTTTCCCTCTAGAAACGTCGACGTCCTGAACATATATCCGCATCGCGAACCCCTCTTTGACACTTGCGAAAGGCTCCATGGACAAATACCTACCCGGATAAACATTGGTTCTCACAGCATAAAAATAACCCCCCCCCCTGACTACTGATTTTGTATTATATGGAAACAACGTAATGAGCGCCCAAGTGTTGGAGGTGTCTATTAGGAGTAGGAACGGTGCTCCGTCTCGAAAGGGATGCGTGGTCAACGGGATAATAAATTACTAAGGCAAGCAACAAATGAGTACCCCCCCCCCCTGACTTCTGAGCCCTGTTACTTCGTTATATATATCTATAAACCCGGTGCTGACGGGTTGTCTGCGCAACATTAAACCCGGTTGCGGCAGGAGCAGAACGCCGACGTTAGCAAGCAGGCGAGGAAATCGCCGCACACGCAAGTCGGCAAGGCCCCCGCCGCTCGATACCCTGACGTTCAGCGCACCGACGTCAACGACGAGAACGTCAGCGGATAGCATGACGTCTCGTCCTTGACGTGGGTGCTCGGAAACGTACGTGTGAAGTGGCGGAAGCCTGGGTTAATTAATTTGCGCCGGTTTTTCTACGCTACAAGCGTCGACGAGTTCTGTTTTTAACTGCATCCGAAGGAAAATTCGACACAGTCAAACCGTCCGCAACAGATTTACAACAACGTGCATAGATAATCAGGATTCGCTTCAAAATGGAATTTATTTGTTTCCCTACCTACAGCACCGTTTTGTTTTACAGTATAATGCTTTCTGGGACCTTTTTCTTGCCAACGCCACATGCCGGCGTATCTTTCGATCCCTCGAGTATCCTTCCGTAAATTGCAGATTGTTTTTTTCCTTCGAACCTATCAGGCTTTCACCTTGCAAGTTATAGATGTGTGGGAGAGGGTTGTGAAGCACAGTATCCATTTCTCAGAATTTTCTGGATGGATTTTGTACCCTCCTGATTTCTATGCATCTGCATATACTGCCCTTCAGGGTGGGCTTGTGTCATGGTATTCATGGTATCCCCGCTTCCCCTCTATTGCTGAGGTGGCGTGTTTCTGAGAGAAACATGCCGAGCTAAATGTGAAATTGCTCGCACCGCTTCCCAGTTTCTCTGATCCAGGGACCAGCGGCTAATATAATAAATCATCATCAAACCATCCTCCTGTGAATAACTGAGAGCGTCTCGTCTCAACCTGCTTCCGGTAGTAGGGTTAGCCCCATACCGCATATTTGTAATCCAGTACCTAACCTCCCCAGGGTAGCAGTACCTTAATACACCCATGTAGGTGTTGTGCGGAGCTTCAAGAAAATTTCACGTCTGGTGTTAAGGGTTCGTCATGCAGATGTATTCCGACGTTCCGACGTCGACTATTCTAGAGGGAAGGAAAACGCAAACAAGAGAGGAATTTCCAACGCCATCAATAGGCAGCTACTTTAGGGGTGCAGCTACTATTAATAGTTTATGAGGCTTCCCACTTGATTATAGTATGGGAGCTCTATATCCCATCAAAAACTCGACCCTGAGAAACAATTAAGGTGCAACTCGATCGACAATGCCGTGGCGTAGGTATAAAAAAAAAACTTGCCTTGCAAGGCAAATTAATGGCGTTCCAGCGAGATTGGGTAGTTCCTCACTCAATTGAGGACTATAACTATTACGGGGAACCATAGTAAATAGGACCTACGGTACACACAAAAATCCATGTACATACCTATTTTTACTACGTATTTGGTACCTGGTATTTACTGTGGTCCCCGATAATAATAGTCAGTAATGGTCAGAAATGGTCGGAAATAGTCAGAAATCGTCATGAAATCGTCATTAATCGTCATTAATAATCATTAATAGTCATTAACAGTCCTTAACAGTCATGCATAGTCATTCATAGTCAGTAATAGTCAGTAATAGCCGGCCAGATATGTTTCGGCCAAAAAAGTGTTATTCCTATCGTAGCACGCGTCCAGCAGTACACTACCTGGTATGTAGACTACCGAAGGCTGTCAGCAGGTGTAATGAAATGACAAATGTAGGCGATGCAAGTGATGCCCATTAATTCACCACGGCATTGCCGTGCGTGAAACGTGTAAAGCTCTGCGCGCGACTCGGTGATGACGCGCCGTACTTTCGAGGGTAGAAATCGCTGAAAACTACAGAAATCACGGCTCAACTTTTTCCCATAATAGATGGTCTTAAGGTACGTAGAGAGATGCACAAAAACAAATTCTGAGATTACTCACTTGAGGAGCTCTACGCTGCTAATAGAAAATCGTTACTGAGTCACCCGAAAAAATGATTTTTGAGCAAAGCTGAAAGTGCAACCCGATGAACGATCTCATAGCCTACTAATAGGTATACAACCAAGTCATCCCACAAAAAAAAAACAGAATGGCATTTCGACGGTTTCGTGTTAAGGAGCTCCCGTCATTCAGAAAATACTTTACCCAAAACGTGCTATCCCCATCGTAGGAAGCGTCGGTGACAATGAAATCGTTGGGGCAGACATGCCAAGGCCCCCGACAGCAGAGATCATGCTGGTTAAGTCCAGGGAGGTGAATGCCGCCAACGGCCTACCAGGCAAATAACACCTCGAATCGCCAGGCTTCCAGCGCGGTCCCCCCATTCATTCGCGGTTGACGCTAAAAGACTGGGCAGGACTGGCAGAGAACCTTCTCCCAAAGGCTGTGGTAGTGGAGGCGGTGGTAGACGCGGGGTGTATCGATGGCTCCGAGACCGCCTATCGTCGGCGGTCACGGAACCATTGATACACTCACGTCTACGCCCGTCTCCACCATCAGAGCCATGGAAAAGGAGTCCCCTGGCAGTCCTGTCCAGTCTTTTCGCGCCGACTACAATTGGGGGGACCACGCTGCAACCCTAAAGAAATCCTAATCCTCACGCGGCGACGTGTTATCTTTCACTCCACGATGACACTTCTGCGACAAACTCCACTTTGTTGCGTGTATTTATTTCTGTACCTGGCAAATACCACCAAGTATCTGTGGATGTGGCGACATACGCAAAAATGAAACAATTCAAAACTTGTCCAGCAGGCGGAACGGTGCGAAGTGTTGATTTTACCATTTTGACAGCATTCGTTTTCCAAAATCATACCAGCAAATATCTCTGTTGTTGGGAGCCCTGGCTTTGACAAAGCACCAGGAGCAGTACGCAGATTTACGAGTCAACACCAACGACAGTAGTGGTCACGGAGTAAACATTCTTCTTGGCGGAAAAATCAACACAAAGGAAAATACAGGTAGGGTTACTACCAGGTATATGCCTGCGCACGGAATCGTGCCGTCTATGCCAATCATCGTAGACGAGCTCTTAGGCAAGCGAAAATGATGCACGATACCTCGGGGTGATTTCCAAGCACTGGTTTTGTTGTGCACGGTACGTATCTATTTTTTGTTCATATGGCTGCAGCAAGCAGTGTCGCATAGGGGAGTTGTAGTTCTCATGAGGGCGGGTAGGGGTCGTTTGATGTAGATCTACCGCCGTCAACGACAAGGGCTAGTTCTAGCGATAATTGGCACAAGCACCCGATATGCGTATTCGCAGAAAACAAGTACCAGGTGTGGCCGTATAGCAACACAACAACACCGTTGTAAACTGCTCTTCACACCACGGACGGATCAACGGAGACCGAAAGCTATAAATAAGTGATGTCAAACTAGAATGCTGCCAGCATAGACGCGGAAGCGTACAACACGATGCAAGGACAGAGGGTCGAGAGGCGGGCATGGCCCGTTGGCTACCGTTCCGAGTATTGCACGGGTTCCGCCAAGCGTTCTATCCAGCGTCATATCTGTGCATGTTGCGTCTTAGACGAGTACTGGACTATCCGTACCGTGCGATAGGTCAATTTTTCGCTCGGCAGCGTAATGGTAGTAGTCGTAGTAGTCGTAGTAGTAGTAGTAGTAGTAGTAGTAGTGGGCAGCAAGCAGTCGAGTCCACACCGGTTACAAAAACAAAGCAAAGTAACGTTGGACCACCGCTGCACGACGCCGCATTAGCCGTTAGCTTACACAACCTAAAACGCATCCTATTGCGACAAGATCCTTGGCTCGAAGTTGCCGTCGACACATTAACAGCTGAAACTCATGCCAAGAAAGTCGAATCGGACTAAAGGTTGAGCGTAGCACATGATAACTTCATACAGTTGTCCCCCGTGCGCCCTTGTTGCTGGCGGTACGGCATTTCAGCCTTGTTACTGCCATTATTGCGTTCCGTTGTGGCAGGGACAGAACGCCGATCTACCCCTCGAGGATTAAACTACCAGCGACCTGTCCCCGGCTCCCGAGCATGACGTCCAGGACAAGCCCGTTCATACAGCACCCCGCGCTAGCGTGATCCCTGGATTCCCCCCAAATATATACTCGAACACCCCATACGTTGCCTTGGTACCATTCGGGGTAATAGCAAGATGCCGGTGAGTACGAAGCGGGCACTGCAACAGCCTGAATCAAAGGAACAACGTGTGCAAAATACCATACCGGTACATCGCAAGCAGCCAATTTTACACCGGGACGTAAAGAGCCATTAGGTGTAACTCCTGAACACACATCCTATAGCCACACAAGATCCTACCTCTAGGCCACCGGGAGAAGAGCCGTTTTCTACGACTTTACCTGTAGCACCGGCCGCGGTTGTGCTGACTTCTTCCTTCATCGTGGAAGAAACCTTGCCGACTTCGAGCTCAGTGCTCTTGAGGCGCAAACGTCGATGTTCTGTTCATGCCGCAACAGCATGAAGAAGCGGGATGAGCGTAGCGGCGAAGTTCGCGCTTCAATAGCACCGAGCGACGATGGTAAGGTTTCCACCAATTTGAAGGAAGAAGTCAGCGGAATCACGACCGACGTCGCAGCCAACGTCACAGGAAACGACTCTTCCTACGGTGGCCTAGAGGCAGGATCTTGTGGCTTATATATATATGGGCTGTGTGTTCAGGTGTTACACCTGGCGGCTAGCATGACGTCGTGTAATGGTGATTGCAACGTCTTTACTTCAAGGTATCAAGGCTCACATCAAGGCACGATTCGGTTATATCCTGCTCCGGGTGGCATACATGGAGCTTTCGCAAGCGCCACATCATTTTAAGGGTTCGCAGGCATGTCCCATATCGAAAACACGAAGGCACGAAACACAAAATGTGTTTCGCTTCATTCGTTATGAAAATGAAAAACAAGACAATTAAAAAAAAATACGCGCAAAGGCTTTACTCGCGCAGACGGCACACATGCGAGCGGCAGAAAGCAACAACTCGCATTTTAGAGACGTTTTTTTATCACGATCAAGCGTCCAGGAGCGTATCGTGCTGTCCCAAACGATATCCCAAACGACGAAACGGCTTTGAAGTTTTGAGTATTCGGTAACCTGATTATGGGACAGCACTACAGCAGTAGATACCACGGTGATGGTAAGAAGGAGGTGTAGGAGATTCAGGGTCCCGGACTATAAATGTCACGCTATGATACTACCGTAAGTTCTGGAACATGCGTGCTGTCGATGGTCTCGTCAACATCGTCCATACCCCGCCTGGTGAACAAGTTTTGAAGTGTCATACGTCATTGTTGTGCCTACCTCACACCTAAAGTAGTAACTAAAACAAGCAGATGGTATACGTAAATGCGCTCGTGACTACATCGTAGGTACATACATGAAATAAAAAACATAATGAAGAGGAGCTATCGCAGAAGTGTCACAGCGGAGCGAAATAAAACACGTGGCCGCGGGGCTTCGTCAGGCTCAACATCGACCCTCCACTGGAAGTTGTCGCACACAGACTGACTGCGAAGCTCTGCTGCGAGGCTCGTGCTCGATGGCTACGACCGTGTAGGCGTCGGTGGAAACATCTAGAGGGTCAGTGGTGCTGTAACGGGGCTCTTCTTCCGGGGCATGTCACTAAAAGTCCAAGCGAAAAATCATCCAAAATAAGCCGGTTGACGAGGAAACATCGAAGAAAGTGGCCACAGAGTTAAGCACTCTCGGCAACAAACAGAACGAAGCGTGAAGAGATGAGAGCAGGACTATATATTTGTGCTCGGACTTGCGGCGTCTATTGTCTAGCACGAAAGATGAGCAACGCAAAAACGACGCACTAATAGTTCGGTATGAACCGAAGCACCGGACCGGTTTTGTTTTTGTGGGGTGGCTGCATTTTGTCTATGGCTACAGGATTGTCGCACAGGAGAGATTGTGCTACCTTCAAGGCGTGCAGGGGGCGTTATAGGGGGCTCTATCGCCGTGAACAATTGAGCAGGTTGACCTGTAAACAATTGGCAACACCAAAAGTGCCGCATGGAACAAATCCCTTTCGGCAGCAAAGGGCGAGACGAGAAGGAAAACAACGGATGGGAAAACAACGGATGGGCCGCGCTGTCTTTTCTGTAGGTAACCGGTGAATATTTCGCACTTTCGGTTTGTAGTGTGAGCCCTGATTACCCCCACACATCAACTTGAACACATTTTACGTGCCCTTGGTGCTGTTCGGAGCAAACGGTGGATAAGCGCGAGGCAGCCACCTCAACAGCCTGCAGCGAATGAAATGTGTGCCAGATTAATTTCCTGGTAGTTCGCGGGTAACCATGGCGCCGTCCAAACGGGCACGAAAAATACCGTTCCGCACCAGAAACACAACAAAGCAGAGCCTACGGCCGTCATTACACGACGGCACGCTAGCCGTTAGTTATCACGCCTCAAGCACTGCCTAAAACATGTGACAAATAGCTCAACAGGTTAATGGTTGCCTCTGCTGGGCATGAGGGCCGTGGTTCGGGGTTCGATACCCAGCGGGTCCAAAACACCAAAGCCGAAGTTCTGTGTACTTTTCTCATGCCGATGAAAGCACCGGAGCGCGAGCTAGCAAAGCATCGCTGGGAATCGAGGAGCAGTGGGAATACTGAAAACCTCTCCGCGATAAAAACGGAGGAAAGTGCCGGAGGGAGAGGGGAAGACACCCGTGTCCACGGCTTATTCAGAATGCCACTGAGAGGGTAAAACCTCCCACGAGTTGAGCTGGAAAGTAAAAGGACGCATGCTACGATAGAGGTGCACCATGATTTTTCTGAGCTCCTCACTTAAGGAGCATCATACCTCACCGAAAAAATGGTTTTGGAAGAAAATAAAAATGCTACCGAATGAGAAATCCCATGTCCGAAGTATACTCTGAAACATCATTCGTCTCAAAATTGAAAGTCCGACGAATTTGGGTGAAGGAGCCCGATCGTTCAGAAAACCATTCAGCCAAAAACTGCTACCTCTACCGTAGCACGCGTCAAAGTGAGGATCAAGAAAAGATAAAACAATTACCTGGTGGCAATAACAATAGCCACAAGATCCCTACATCAATGTCACCGGGAGAATCATTGCTGGCAATGTCGCCACCTGCGGCGTCCGTAACAAGATCGTTGTCAGCTTCGGGTGCGGTGAGGACCTTGGCCTCGGCGTCATCGATGACGTCGACGTGGCACACATCCGTGTTTTGTGTATGCCGCAACTGGGGGTAGTGCGGCAGAGCCAGCCGCCAGCACCAGGTATACGACAAGGTACCGGGACCCGCTTCAAGGCACAATCTGGATGTTACGGCCCAAGAGGCATGCACGCTGCTTCCTCAAGCGTCACATCTGTTTTGACGGTTCGCGAAACGAAAACATTCGGACGTTAGTCAACCTTGGTAGAGGGCAAGCACGAAGGTACGAGGGACAACCGAATGAAGGTTCCGGCTTTATTCCTTACGGAAATGAAACGCAAGACAATTGCTCAATAAACTTGTCAAGACATACGCGCAGACAGCGTACACAAGCGAGCAACAGGGAGGAACGACTCGCTTTTGGGGAAGTTATACACCCCGACCAAACGTTCAGGAGCGTACCATGGTGTTCCAAACGATTCCCCAAACCACGAAAACGACTGTACACGCTTCTGTTTATCCGTAAACCGAGAAAGGAGCACCATGAAAATAGTAACAGCTATGTATCACGTCACCAATGAATGAGAAGACGGCCCAGGTTGGTCAGGGCCTCCGATACTATGAAATAGATCATGCTACCGTAAGTAAGGCCTGGAAAATGAGTGTTCGCCAAAGGCGCTCTCTTAAAGCACACAGTTCACCATTTTCCCTGCTGAATTGATTTTTGGAAGTATTTGTTTCTTGCACTTGCGCATAAAGAGCATATTTTCCTGGCATTGGCAGAAACAAAACAGAATTACACGCGAAACGAGAAACGATAACAGAAGATATGGTGCAGATCTATCGCAGAGAGAAAAGGAAACACTTCGTCGGCAGGAGTAAGTCACACTTGCGGCGCTAGCATTGCCCCACTGGTAGGGGAAACAATAGGCCTGCACAGGGCAACTGTCTAGGGAACCGTTGACAATGTCAGCAATGTGACCAGCAGCTGCACTTGGTGCGGGTGCGTCCTCAGAGCAGAAGCCAGCCTCTGCGACAAAGACGAAACGCAGAGGCTGGTTTCTGCTCTGTGGACGAGACCGCCGCAAACGCAGTTGCCGGTCACATTGCCGACATTGGTCAAGGTGCCCTCGACTGCTGTCCTGTGCCGACCTTTTGCTACCCTTCATCAGTGGGACAGCGGCAATGCTGTAAGGGTGACGTACCCTTGCCGGCCAAGTGTTTCCTTTACTCTCTCCGCTATTTCTGCGCTAGCTTCTTCTTCTCTTTCTCGTGACGCCAAGAGAAATTGAGCAGGTTGACGAGTACAAAAAAAAAAGACAACTACAAACATGTCCCATGGAACATATCACTTTCGGCAGCAAAAACGAGTGAGCCAAGAAGGAACACAAGAGATGGGCCGCATTAACTTTTCGCACCGAAGGGGGGGCGTCTATCGCCAGCAAGGATGGATGAGCGATGCAACAACGACGCACAATATCTCGGCGTGTTTTGAAGAACACTAGCTTTGCCAGGCAGGTATCAGCACATATGTTGTTCATGGCTACGTACAGGGTTATCGAGGGCATGCTTTTGCCTCGTTTTCTTTAGCGTGGACAGGAAGGGGGGTTCTACCGCCATCATCCACGCGAACTATGAATAGAGACAATGGGAAACGAACGCTTTACGTTGTCGTAGAAATCAAGTATGGGCGCAAAGTACGAGCGGGGTCGCGAAAATGCACGCCACCGCCCTACACCGCCCTCTATATCACCGATAGCACAAGCCATTGCCGTACAGCTAAATGCAGCTAGGAACTATATCCAAAATACTGCTGTAGAGCTCCATTTGGCGCCCGAAGAAAGTGTTGTCAGCCTACTGTAGCTGCCGAAGCAATCAAGGACAGAGGTCGAGGCGTGAGAGTTTCCCGGTGGCCATAGTATTTACTTGTGCCACTGGTTTCGTGAAGCGTCCCACCCAGCGTTCTATCCGCAGAGCTATTCATACGCAGCACGGACCACCTGTATGTGTTATGCATCCATGTTGCGCTCGGCGGCATCAGCACTCGTACTGGGTGTAGCGCCAACAGACTTAATTAATTGCTGTCCTGTTGTATACGTACAGTAGACACTTGGTGAATGGTGAATATTTTACACTTTAAATTTGTAGATTGACACCTGGGTTTCCCTTACATAGTGTCTCTCGAATACCCGTTACGCAGTCGTGCTACCATTCGGCGCAAAATTACGGAAACGCGCGAGGCGGGCATTACAATAGCCTGCGGCGAGGGGACAACGGGCCAGATCACCATAAATCGAAGGCGATCATGGCATCGTCTACGCGGGCAGCAAGCAGCCGATTCGTCACTGCGCAACTAAAGAAGTCTGCGGTCAACATTACACGACACTTCAGTAGTCGTTAGTTTTAACACCTGATGTACATTATATAGCCACAGGATCTTACCCGAGTGATACTATATATAGTATGGCTAACGCAGAAAACACATTTTTGCAGAAAACATACTCCTATAGTCTATAGGGTATACCGGTACTTCGTAGAAAAACTACTTTGTTTCATATTTCGTCCGGGATGGCCTCTTAAACAGACGTAAAGCTTGCGAAAGCGCCAAGTGTTGCCAGCTGGGTCGTAATAAACCAGATTTCCCATTCAAGTGAGCTCTGATACCTTTTCGCAAACCCCGTGCTGACGGCTGACTCTGCCGCATTGCCTTCGGTTGCGGCATGACCAAAACGCCGACCTTTGCATCAACGAGGGATTACCACCAGGTTTAACGGTGGAGCCAACGGAACTGCAACGGATGCCGCAGCTGACACCGCGAGAAACGAAGCGATGTAAGCCGCAGCGTTGGCGGGGGTGCACATGCGGTGTTTTGGTCATGATATATGACAAACTTGTTTTGCTGTGCGCCTGTACAGTGAGCGTGCGACCCTCTAAACTCTGAATAATATATGTACTGTTATATACCCGGTATCATACCTGGTATGTATTAATATGTGAATGCTTTGATAGTTTTCGTGATCACACTCGTGCTGCATAGTAGCCACATCGTAACAATACGTACAGAACTACAGCAGCAGTAGTATCGGGCTTACTTTGAGATAACTGCTCGATGCCCACACCATTTCAGCATGTAACACCAGTATTTAAATGGGAAGAGACCTCGTGCACCATAACAAGAGTAGTTATGGCGCCTCCCCCCATTACCAGCTTTGAAGCCTCGACCATCCTCGAGGAACCGCTTGCACACGGCGGCATGAAGCTCCTTCGCTGTACTACAATAAATATCGAGCGCACCTCGACGCGGAATGTGGCAGGCGAACAGCATGCAGTCTGTGTACATCGTGCGCATACGAGCGTATACCATGTAAGTCGATGTGACGGGTCATATGTACGTACAGTAGTTTGGTGATGCGTCTTCGTGTAGGGCGTATAGGAGACAGTGTACGCATGGCCTCTGATTGGCTCGTATTTCGGCAAAACAGTTGAAAGCTACGTACATAGACAAAATAGACAAATCCAGGTGTAACTGGCGCGTTCAAGCCAGAATCAGGTACGATGAACCAGGTACGATGTGAAGCTAGCCAATGGCAGTGCTCCTGCCGTGTGATTTATGCTTGGTTTTAGTGTGTACCTGGTTTTGATCCAAAATGGACCAGATATACCTGCTTCTGGCTAAAACCCTTTTGTATTCAACCGACAGATCATGGTGATGCATTCTTGGACCTCAACAATACAACCAGATAGCATGCTACTGCTTGTAGGAAGCCCTTGAAAATGAATGTCGATGGTTTCATCAACCAGTACCACTCACCATCCCGCCTTCCGAACACGTTATGAAGCAAATCATTGCTACAGAGATCTCTTACGATACGCCAAAATGGGTATAAAAATGGACTACAATAAGAAGCTGGCGCAGAAGTAGCGAAGCGAAAGAAAGCGAGGGATGTACATTATTTGAATTTTTCGTGGCACGTATCGCGACACGTGTCGCGACATGCCGGGACACCCCACGACGTGTCGCGGCGAGTGTTGCGGGGAGTGTCGCGGCGAGTGTCGCTAACCCTAACCCTACGTGTCGCGGCTTGTCGCGCCATGCCGCGGCATGTCGCGAAATGCCGCGGCACGTGTCGCGGCGTGCATCGGCAGCGTCTGTGGCTTGTCGCGGCATGTGCCACGAAAAAGTCAAATCATGTAGATCCGTGGAGGCAAAATTATCACGACGGCGTGTTTTCGTTCGCGTCGCTACTTCTGTGCCAACTTGGAGCACAACATTTACAGCAGCGAAGCAACACAAAACGACAGAAGGGGGCGACGAGGCGGCGCGAATTTTGACACGCTGAATTGCGGTGTTTAGCTTCAGCATGGATGGATGAGTGACGCGAAACCAACGCGCAATACCTCGGCGTGGATAGAAGCGCTACTAATAACAGTTTCGTTATGCAGGGTATCTACCTGTTTTTAGCGGTTATTTATAGACACGCACAGGCTTGTCCTATAGGGGACGTTGTTCTGCCTCGTTTTGTTCAGGGCGGATATGGGGCACATTATGGGTCTCCACTTCTATAAATCGCACGGAACTATTGATAGCGGAAATGTTCAATGAACGATTTTTGCTTTGATCCATAAAAATATCATGGGCGCATACTAGCGAGAACGCGGGAACATACACCACCCTTCTAACGCCGCCCTCTGTTCAACCGACGGCACAGCAGGCCATTGCCGTATAGCTGAAACTAAAAAAAACGACCAGCTACCAACGATGTTTCAGAGCTCTACTTGGTACCAAAACAGAGTGCTGTCGGCGTTACTGCGGAACGGTTCAAGGACAGAGTTCGAAAGGAACGGATTGCCCGCTGGCTGTCCTGCTTAACTGTGCCGCTTGCTTTTTTTCTGCGCGAATCTTTCCACTCAGCATACAGTACCGGCCCTATCACAAAACAAAACTGACATCGGGCTCGGGCTGACTTTCTTATTCTGGGCGCGCGCGAAAGCATATTTTCTTATGTTGCGCTTTCTTATTTTGGTCTCCGAGCAGGCGTTTTCCCTAGGAGTGCACAACGAATGGTGTCTTGGGGCACGGGCCAGCCACAGGAAGGGGGCAGCTTTCTCAAGGCGTGGGCACTGACTTGGCCGGGAGCTTCCTTCATTTTTCATTTTTTCAGGCTGACTTTCTTGTGGGTTACTTTCTTTTGAGCGGTGTATATCCGTGTACAGTAGATACATCTTAATAGAGTACGGGGCTACTGTTTTCTAGATCGTGTATGATTCGCTCTGTTGCAGCTTAGTACAAGGTGATCCAGGCAAGCCAGGACCCCCAACACTAAACCATGCTGCTATTTTAGATCCTGCAACACGAATGTTGACAATTTCGTATCAGCCGACCAGTTGAACACATTTTATTAGGTTGAAATATGAAAGTACAGAGTAGTGGTAGTTGAAGTGCGTAGAGCAGTGATTGTTGGGGTATTGCTTGCAGATCTCATAAGTTTACCAAAATGAATGTTGCGAAGAAGACAAGTTGGCGCAACCAGAAGCGAGGCGAGACAAAACCAGAAAGCACTTCGCTCCGGGGATTTCCCCAGACCTTCACAGCAACACCCCACTTGGTAGGCGTAGCAGACAGACTGGGCAGGACTGCTGCCAGAGTCCTGGTCGATGGCGGCGGTGCTGGCAACGGCGGTGGCGGCGGGCGTGCCGATGGTACAGTGTCACCGTACCACCGAAAAATCCGCCGACAACGCCGCTGTCAGCACCGCCAGCACCAACGATGACCCTCACATCAGCCATGCCTAGGGTATGTGCTATGGATTCCAGTGGGGAGTGGCGGTAAGTCTGATGAAATCTTCACAAGGTTTTTTTTTCTCTCGGCTAGTTTTGCGCCGAGTTCTCGTCGTGACGCGTGTATTAGTAGATGATGAGACCTACAATACACCGAACGAATACGGCAGCCTAAACGCACGGAATGAACTACGGCAAAGCCATGTCTTATTTGAATACCCATGGGACACAACTCTTCACCGAACCCCCCCGTAACACATACTGTATCGGTAAATAGTACATGCCCCGTATGGTTCAAACCCTAAACCGAACAATAACGCCTCCCCTGGTAGCAATACTTGAATCTTTGAAATTGAAACTTGAAGTTGGAATTGCATTGTCAATTAGTTCCAATGTCAGAACACCACCGCTCGGAACTCAAGTCTGTTTTTGTTCTTATTATCGTGTTAGCCATCGAAATGTGCAGCATACACTTCAACGTTGTTCACTCAAGAGCAGCTACCGGGAAAACACGAAAACCCCATGGAAACCGGAGATGGAAGCCTAACTCGAACGAACATTTATTTTTTCCCGCGAAACTCTCTAAAAACATAATGTCATTCAGCTTTTCAAAAGTTTTTTAACGTAAAAAAACAAAGGGTACCCGAGTAGCCCCAGTTGGCAACGGCTCTATCATTTTATACCTGTTAGTTCCGTTCGTTGTGCTACTTCTGGCGTGTTTCCTGGGTTATATCCGTTGTGCTACGCAACAGTTAGAATTGCTCCCACATTCATGTGGGGGGGGAACTTGGAAATAGTAGTGGGAGATTATTTCCGTGGCCAGCAGCAGTATATTAATACTTTTCCAGTTTTTCACGTAGACCAATGGTTTTGCGCACTGCTGCAGCTTAATACCATAGAAGGTGGTCGAGGCGAGCCAGAGCCTCCGAGACTAGACCATGCTGTTAGGTCCTGGAAAGCTCGAACGTCGGCAATGCTTTCTTCAGCCGTACTACGTACCTCGCACCTTCCATCTGCTGAACAAGTGCATTAGTTCTGTTGAATTATCTGTACCGACCTCACAAATACAACTAAACGTGTCACATCGTGTCCTAATAAAAAACAGTGCATTATTACAGTATAATAGTAGTAATTCACACTACAATGTAGCTCAAGTACTGCAGTACATACATATCGCCTCAAACCATCCTATGTACCTTGGGATATCGAGGGCTGCTGTGTGGGGAGGGCGTGGCGCGGTCGCGCGGTCGCGGGGGGTTTGGTGGCGCTCGGGAGAGCCGGTGTCCCGCGGAGCATACTAAAACGGAGGTAGTTTCGAAGATCCGAAACGAGGTCATCACCACCACCACCACATCGCGGTGTGAAGTGATAAGGATACGAAGTACCTGGTAGCTTGGTAGCGCTTGACAAGGGCGGGGTTTGCTCGGGGATTGCTGACAGGGTTACTGGTTTTATTGGTGCTGCTGAGAGTCCCAAAGTGTACGGTATATGTTTACTTCAATAGAAGTAACTGCAGTAGTACACCTGTGAGCTACGCTATCAGTGCCGACTCAACAGCCGATTCAGGTGTGAGCTACTCGTCTGTTGACTCAATACTTCAACATCAAAAGGGCTCCTTCTACTTGTTCTCGGAATCTTGCTTGTTATAAAAAAATGAGCAACATACACTGACGTGTGGATACTCGCGTGTCTGTACTGCTTTATGCGCAATGTGTCGTCAGGAGCAAACAGACAAGTTCAACCACAACGCAACGGCAATAAGAACGACAAAAAATGGTCAATCGGGCAAAACGGGCAATAAAAAGTTCCTCGGCAGCAAGGGACAAAAAAAGAAGAAGACATGAGGGAGGGGCAGCGCAATATTCACACGGGCCTGCAGCGTCCATCTTCTCCAGCAACTGAACTACGAGAGACGCTGCCCCAGTGTATGCTTCGTAAGTACTGACTGGTTGGTTGGTTTGTTGTTGTTTCAGAGTTTCCGTACCAGGTATTATTTTATGGCTGTGTACAGCGTGCACCAGCCCTGCCGCAATATACTGCTGCTGTGCCAGAGTGCAATACACAGAGAGTACAGAGTGTATGCGTGAGCTGGTGTTGTTGTTTTATGCTTCTGGCCCCTGGCCCGTGATCACGAAAAGGGCAAAAGGGGAGTCGTCGCGTACAGTATTCACACTCACTCTTTTAGGCCTCACACTCTTTTAGGGGCCAGGTATCGACCTAAAAAGCGGCGACTGACTACGGTCGTATCAACCCTCTAGAAAGAGCGTGCAACAACAGTACACTATAGTATTTGGAGGATCATAACAAATAGAACCAAATGTTTTTATTAGTAGAAATAGGAAAATATATAGGTTTTTGTGTATACCGTAGATCCTATTTACTATGATGGTCCCCCGTAATAGTATACGAAGTACATCTACGTACAAGTAGGAAGTGTCCTACATGCTGCGCGCGTACCGTATATCTCCTTCCGTCGCATGTTGGATACACCCCCTACCTCAGCAGCTTTGGCTGCTTCGTATGACCGACGCTGCTGGGATCGTCACCTTTTTTCGACGTTTCCCTCCTCTGAAGTCCGAAAGGGTCCCAAAGGGTGAAATACGCAGATTTTCGTAAGTAGGAAAATACGCCTAGAGCGTGCTCAACGGGACTCGTTGTATATTTTTTTTGTCTCACAGCAGCAACAGTAGTAGTACTCGTGGGGCGGATCGAAGGCGCCTTTACGGGCGGGCGTCTATGGCCGCGACACGAATGGCGACGGCACTGAAGCAGGCGGAAAAGGGCGAAACAAAAACTCGAAACCTTGCAGTTTTGCTTACGAAACAATCAAAATGGGCGCATGGCAACTTGATTGAGCACTGGAAGCCGCTGGAACGAAACTCGATACAAACTACGACGTCACTCCGGCGTAGTGTTTCATCGTTACACCGTCCAGGAACAACGCACGTACCTGGCTCTCCTTGACAGCCTCGCGGAAGAGGTAGTCGGCACAGGGCAGGTGGCAACAACCACTCCAAGCAGTGCTGCCGCCCCGACGAACAGGATGTGAATCATCAGCTTCTTCTCATGGCTGACAGAGGATACTGTAGAAGATCTCCAACAAAAAACCGAATAGTTTTTTCTGTTCATGGGCGTGGGCATGACCGAAGGAATAGCGTTCTGGTCAGCCATCACGGCACCACCAGCCGTGCGCCGTGCACGACACAGCTCCAATTGAGGATGGGCGGCTGGCATCGACAAATAAATTACCGGTACGCCTATTGATGTCAGGTATACTGAATCCTTGCATCGTGGGCAGCTATATGGGTTGTGGCGCTGTGGCGGGCCATCTAGCCGGTACACTGAGATAGGTGGGAGGTGGGAAACGTTTTTCTGTTTTTGTTTTTTCGCGAAAAAAAAAATGTCAGCTTGGTTGGTCAGCTGGTTGTTCGTTTTACCAGGTCGCGTTTCCAACAGCGGATCGTTCGAAAAAAAAAACGAGAAGAAAGGAAGAAAGAAAAACAAAGGTTGAAAAAAAGATACGGGTGATGAGAGTTTGATCTGAAAACACGTTAATCCAGAAAAAGGTGCCATCGCCATGGGACGGGCTGGGAGCGATGGACTTCGACTCATGGGGAGACTTTAGAAAGGAAGCTCGAATATGGAGAGGGAGATAAGGCTTACTTACCTGGAAGGCATCATATGGGCGTGAATTGGCATGCCCTGCCGTCGCGCGCAACGTGTGGCGTTCGCCAACCCAATAACCCAAGCTGGCTGATAGACCACGCCAGCAAGATCGACTGCTAACCAGGCACTTTGCCAATACCTGGTAGAGCTTTTACCACTTCGCGGCGTACTTTCTGACATCGATCTGCACTACGGTACACGCGAGGCTACAGCGTAGCCAACAAGAGGGCAGCGGCGTACAGGCTATGCCAGGCACGTCGGCTACGAGGCTTGCTGACTATTGCCTCTGGCTTGTACCTCTTGACACGGAAGCGAGGTAGCTCCCCTACCCCTACCCTGACGTCTTGGTTGGGCGGAGCAACCAGCTTGCTCACGCCGGCCGTTGTGCTTTTCTTCGACTATAAAGCAGCGCAAGCCAATGCAAGGATACGCAAGGAAGGACCTCGACGTGAGAGGCAAAACAGCGTGCTCTACTAAGCTCACCTGATGCTCAGAGATGAAAGGGTTGGCGGTCGTATTCGATGCGAGGGTGCAGGGGAAACTACAACAGCCCTCGAAGAAGGAGCGATCTTCCACGAAAAAAAGCCTCCTCTAGTGTTTCAGCGGAACAGGTTGTTATTTGTCCCCTCAACCTTTTCAGATGGGGGCAGTTTTTTACCGGTTTTTGTTTTAGGGCCGAATGAATACTAATACTCCGTTCGGCGTGGGGTTATCTCTATTGATAGCTCAACTCAACTCCCAGACGGAGGGATAGCGCTGTGTTTTGGTTCGAACCGAAATGGCTGGCTGTATAACGTACAACGATAGCCGGCCGGAAAATATGACGAACTGGTATATAATCCTTGTACTCGCAGATATATTTGGGCCTTCAAGTACCGAGTATTCAGGCCGCCAGTACTCTAATACTCTCAGTACCCGGAGTACGAAATGTACTCGATACTCGGAGTATACTCGGAGTGTGAAGTACATCAGGAGCATCGTCGCATCGACCGTCATTTCTCCCAGGTTCTTGGAGCATGTGACTGGCATTTACGAGGTATACTTGAGGTATAACATTTTAAAATTTACAGATGCTCCCATTACCTGGAAGTAAGTATAATTAGAGTATTTTCGAGAAAAAATACTTGAGTACTTTGTATACTCGCAGTATTTCGGTGTTCCATACTCTCGATACTCGGAGTACTCCGCGTACTTTAGATGTTTGTACTCCGAGTACTGCTTGTAGTCGAGGATAAGCACTGCTGATACTCCCAGTACTCGGAGTATTTGGGCCTCCAGTACTGCTCATACTCCAAGTACTCCGAGTATATCGTGTGCCCGAACTCCGAAAATAATTAATTGACTCTATATCTGGTACAAAATAATAAAATGGGAAATGTGATCAATTTATTTTATTGTTTTGCCCAGATAGCACCCTATCGTGTGCCCGAACTCCGAAAATAATTAATTGACTCTATATCTGGTACAAAATAATAAAATTGGAAATGTGATCAATTAATTTTATTGTTTTGCCCAGATAGCACCCCCGCTCCTGAAAATAAATAATTAATCAAGCGTTTTTTCCGATTTGTTTTTCGTTTTTGTTTTCTTCGGTCATGAGATTTCGCATCCGGCCAAGGGGTGCACAAAAAAAAAAGTTATCGACACCACACACACACCCCCCTATATTGGAGGGAAGAAACCGGACCGTTGTGATCCCAGAAAACAATAAGTCCAGTTTTTTTTTAATTACCCCCCCCCGCCCCCCCCCCGACCAGCGAAGAAAAAATAGGGGGGGTCTCTAAAACCAAGTAAAAAAAAGGGAACAAAAAACGAAAAAAATGTTTTTTGCTCATTTCGTCCTGTGATCACAGCGATCCGGTTTGTTTTTCATTCTGACCTTCCTAGGCGTGTGGTGTCGTTTTTTTTTTTTTTTGTGCACCCGATCCGGCAGCACTTTTATTTTGCTCCAAAATCATTTTTTCTATTTAGGCCACCAGTACTCTAGTACCCTCAGTACTCGGAAAACGAAAAATCCTCGATACTCCGAGTATGCTCGGAGCATCTGTGTAAATATTTCACAATAATATGGCGAATCAGAAAACTGCGGGCGCGAAATCCCTTTCTCTCTGACGTCGTCAATCAATTCGCTGATTGTATAGGTGCCGCCCAGAAGAGCTAAGTAGTAAGCGCATGGAAGGCATCTCATCGGTACGAAGACTTCGCCATGCAGACATAAGTGGCCAATTCTTATATATATACGAGGACCTACGTACGTACCTGCAATTATTCACGGCCACTTCGACACATACATCATGGAGCAAAAACATGCAAAAACATTTCTCGTCTCTTTTTTTTTTGCGTTTGTTTGTGAAACAAAAATTAAGTAGGTTGTTGTGGTGTATCTTCATTTATTTCGGTCCCCCTATGTTAGGCGGCAACGTGCGCAAAACGCAGTGGAGGGCTACCTAGCCTTCAGACTACAACAACACAGCCGAGAGTGGTAATAAAATAGACAGGTGTACGCTCAGTACCAATGTTTCAACATCGTGGCTCTCAACATTTATTTGCTGCAGGTATTATTACGCGAGACGAGTACCAATCAATACATTTATCTGCTGCCCACCCGCACCCCATTATTGGTATTTTTTGTTGCGTGAATGGGCGCGCAAATAATACGCACGCGAAAAAAAGGCGGAAGACGAACACCGCCTCAGCGGAAACCCCTACCAGGCTGCTGCAGAGTCGCCGTACTCGCTATTTATATTATACCGTCGTAAACATAATACATACCCTGGTATACCTGGTACATGATATGTATGTACCAGAACTTTGTATCCGGTTTTTTTTTCGCGTCTGTTTCCGCATCCTACCCGACCGTCGTCGTCCTTTAAGGAACCCCCCCCCCCCCCCCACCCCCCCCTCACTGCAAAGTGCCGCGCGTACTGCTTACTGTAGAACATTTTCAGCGCATGAAAAGGTAATCGTGCTTGGTGGCATCGTAAACCTGTGCGCTATGGCGGTACTTTCTATAAAAATGATCAAAACACCGTCATAGCCCAGATAGCCGTAAAATACTACTTACTGTCGTGCGTGGTCAGGCGTAAAAACAAACAGACACACGTCGCTTGACAATTCTTGAGATTCGTTCGCCTGCAATACAACACCGCGGCCGGTCGCATGTCGCCTCGTACGGTCGAGGTACACCTTTCCTTTTGCCACCTGTGCGTGCTGTCCCCCTCTCTCTGTCTCTACCCCTTCGACTTCGTCAAGGCGTCAGGAACAGGACAGCACAGCACGCCGGTGAGTGACACTACTACTGGACGTACTTGGCGCCCAACGACTTCAACGACGAGAGAAATAACAAGAAATACAACAAAAGCAACAGCAACAAAAAACGAAAACACAACGAAACACACAGCGAGAGCAGATGATAATTATGTGGGCGTCCTCCGATCGCCTAAAGCGGGCAAGATTCGACTACAGCAAGTCTTGCGCCTGGAGTAAAAAACGGCAGGGTCCACCGAACGCGGAAACTACATATTCATGCGCGCGGCCAGGGCATTCTTCGTCCCTTGCTCCAAGAAATGTACCTGGTATACACGGTACCTGATATAACATCATATGTACGATGGTGCAGTGTCTACACTCGATCAGACAGGAGGGTGCTTGCGAAAAAACACGCCGCGTACACACGCGGACATGTACTGCTTGTGTATATATGCAGCTAAAAACCCCGAACCATCTGCCGCGCCTACTCCCCGCCCCTTCCCTCCTCCCTCCCTCCCCCCTACCCCCCCCTTTCCCCCCTCCCGCCTAACGATATATACTACCCTTCCTTTGTAGATCGCCGTCGCGATCTGTAGTGCAAGGACAGGGTGTCTCCGGCCGTGGGATCCCAGAGGTACTGCTGGACCGCGCCTGTTGTACCGCGGCAATTCATCGCGTGCAAAGACAACGGCGAGGGCCAGGCAGGGCGGGTGATAACAGCATCCGGGAGTGCTGGCAGGTTAGCGGCGTACACGTAACCCCGAGATGAGGCGACCGTGAGTGCGCGTGTGATGCACAAGTGCTTCTGAGGAAAAATGAACTACGTATTGCTGGAGACTTTTTTTACTCTGTTTTTCTTCAATCTTGTTCCATTTTTTCTGCTTTTTTTGCTTCTGTTCTTACTTCTATCTTTTTTTCTTCCTGGGTTTCAGTTGACGCGTGACATTTTTCGTCGCTCCCGAGGGAGACGTTGGCCGAGGAAGGACAGGTTATGAAAGCGAGGATAAAAAGGCCGACAAGTAGATCGCGGGGAGTGCTGCCAATCGCTATGATAAGAGCCCCCACCAGTCGCCTCGTTTCTTACACGGCTGGCAAGAAGTCCCCGTACACACCATCCACGCCGGACGCTGAATGCTTGCGCTTCATTTTACCAACCCAGTAGCAGTAGCAGCAGCAGCAGCACCCAAAAAAAAAACGACGAAAGTACGCCACGAGAGAAAAAAACACAACAACGCGCGGACGTTCTTACCGGACACCGTACAACACAGCACACCACACAACAACACACAGCACAGCACAGCACACCACACAGCACCACACCACACCTCACAACACATTTCCTGTTCAATACACAACGCGGACTGCGCTGCTTGCTGCCCGTCCATCCCTCCCCTCCCTCTCTTTCTCTCTCTCCCTCTCTCTCTCCTCTCACCGATGTACAGATGTGGCTCTAAGACGCGGTCCCCGCAAAGCACCTCCACCGAGTCCTCAGGACTTTCGCGAGGAGAGCCCCCCTCTCCACCCCCACCTCCCCGGCCGTCGTCGACCGTGCCTACCCCCGCAGCCGTCGGGCTGTCGAGGTGTTTCCGAAGCTTCTCGTCCAGGAGGATGTAAGCCTTGACCTTCAGAGACAGAATCGAAATAAAAATACACACACGGAAATATATTGTAACCCTTAACCTTGAAGAGAGGGTGGGAACGAAAACACGAGGAAACAACTACAGTAGTAAGCCTCCACGTTCAGAGGGCGTGGGAACGAACACGCGGAATATATGTACCCCCCCCGCGGGCAAAAGAGAGGATCAGACAGGAGGCGGTGGCAACGAGAAGGGGGCCTGGAAGGGTCGGGGAAGGCGATGGCGTGGTGTTCTAATGCTCTATCAACATGATTTGGGGTGAGAACATACGGGGTGAGGGTGGGGTGGCCGTGGGGTGCGGGGGCAGGGGGGTATAGGGAGGGTGGTGCGGGGGGGGGGGGGGGCGTGGGGGGTGGTGTTTGGCATGCATGCCAACTAGGTTTGAGTCGACTGTCTCCACCATTCGATCTTCCAGAATGTTGACGGATATCAGCGAGAGCCTTGCTGCTGACCACTACTTGTACTAAATAGGAATGGGGGGAAAAGGTCTCAGCAGCCGTTGCGGCAACACGCTGTAAAAACATGGGCTCACTCGAAGGACACATCGGGGCCTCAAATGACACCCGAACTGAACAACATTATTTGCGTAAGCATCCTGAGAAGAAGACATGAAATGGCAAACAAATCGGCGCTCGGTGCGCCAAGCCAGTGCCAAGCCACACTCCCTGGACTGTCCAACAATCTGGCGCCCGACGAGGCCAAACCAAACCAAAACCAAATCAAATCAAACGAAACGAAACGAAACCACATGACACGACACGACACGACACGACGCGACACAAAACGAAATGAAACCAAAACAAGCAAAACCATTATAAACCGAACCAAGCCGAGTCAAGTCAAACCAAATCAACATCAACGAAACAACCACCCCCCCCAAAACAAAACTAAAAACACAAGCCTAAACAAAATTACAAACCAAAAAAATCGCGATCACCCACCTTGAAGACGGGCATCTGCACGTGGGCCGTATACCGTTGGCGGTCCTCCTCCGCGGGAACCCAGGGAGCAAGGAAGAACGCCACCTTCGGCTGGCCCTTGTTAGGGAACTCGCCGTGCAGCACGCAGCCCATTACCCAGTCGGGAATGGCGTCCTCACCCTGAGTCGAACATCATCCCACGTTTTTGGGCGGCATCCCGTCCCGTCCCGTCCCGTTCCGTCCCATCCAGTCCCGTCCCGTCCCGTCCCGCCCAGTCCAGTCCAGTCCAGTCCAGTCAGTCCAGTCCAGTCAGTCGGGAACGAAATATACCAATAAACCGAACGGAAACCGAATGTGCGCACCGAAAACCGAACGTAAAAAAAAACAACGATGAAAATACAAAACGTCAAAAAAAAAAACGCCGGAAACAAAACATCGAAAAAAAAGACGTTCGAAAAGGCCGGAACGTAAAATACAACACGGTGTATTGGGTGCGAGAAACCCCCCCGTGAAGAAAACGGTTACGTACAGCGACGGTTTCGTGTAAGGCCGAAAAGAAAGTTTGTTTGGGGTGTATTGCCCAAAAAAGAAGAAGAAAAAGAAAGAGGCGAAGGCCGAAACTACATGCACGCAGGGGTCTCAGAGAAAAAAAAAAACGGCCCGAAAATACCGTTTCTCGTTTGGACAGCGGTACTCCATACTTGTATTCTTCCAAGTATATACCTGGTGTGATACGGTTATTAATCTTTCAGCTGCGAGTCGCGGCGGAAGCATCTGGCGTACGACGTTGGAATTTTGCTCATTCTTCGTTTCGCAGGCAAGCGGCAGCGGGGGTGATAAAAAAAAAAGAGGCTGGGATAAGGGAGTGTAGGGGTAGGGATGGGGGCGGGGCAGCATGGGAGAACTTCACCCCGTTCGAAGAGATGTGGCGTCTTCGGTCACAAGGAAGGGCCCGTTCAAGCCCATCAGGAGAAACACGACTACTGAGACGCGCGGAAAATGATGCCTCTTTGTGGAAACCTCTAACTCCCACACATATAGGGCAATAGGGGAGGAGGGGCGCAGCCGAAGGGCAAGGTTGGTATGACAGATTCGGTCCAACACAACCAAAACATCAAGCACTGCGCCCGGAACCAACAAAATCTGCTGCAGCGCTGCAGCATAGCAGTACCGCAGAACGGCAATACCGCGGTACAGCAGTGCCGTAGTACAGCAAGCAGTACCACAACGCAGCAGCACAGCAGTATCGCAATACAGCAGAATCACGGCATCACAGTAGTGCAGCAAGAAGTACTTACAACAGCACAGCAACAGCAGTACCACATACAGCAGAATCGCAGCATCACAGCGATTGGTTGCCCTTGCGCAGCCAAGCGCACCCTCACCTCTGTCCCGTCGAAATCCCCAACCCGTTTGTGCAAAACCGTTCGCTGCAAGCCTCCGCTTCCGCCACCGTCGGTCTCCGTCACCCACAGCACCGTGTCGTCCCCTATCGCCCGCCCGCCCCGGCGTTCCCCCACACCAGAAATTAAATTAACTCATTGAAGCTGTCGTTCCATATGCAAGTCCGCCTCAGAGGCGGTTCTTAGCAGGATGCAGCTCACCCTCCATGCGACTCGCCCAATACCTCACGGCGCTTCGCGCTTGGTGCAAGCAATGTCTGCCTGGTTGGTGAAAACCCAACGGCTCCGTCCCGGCATTGTAGGGATGCGAGGGTCTATGGTCATATGACTACGGCCGTGCACAACATGAGTACACCCCCTCCCACCCCCTCTCCCGTTTCGAAAGGATGCGTGGTCAATGGTCAAATGACTAAGGCAGCAACAGAATGAGTACGCCCCCCGCCCCCCCCCCACATCCACCCACCCCACCCCCCCCCGTCCCTCTCTCCGTCCCCTTGTTTCTGCCCCCTCCCTCCCTCATTTCATCAGAGCGTACACCAAAGCAAATCAGAAACGCAGCCGGGGTTTCCCCGCCTGACCCAATGGCATACCACTGCGGGCGGAAATGTAAAAAAACGGTGTGGTGTAAATATGGAAGATCAAACGGTCCTTATGTTTCCGTCCAGGCTTGAGTGGTGATACACAACAAACGGCCTCACCTCGGCTGCATGGCCCACACCGATCCGCCGGGGAGCTCGTACACCCCCAGGCAGCACTGCTGGCGGACATCCCACACCCGTATAGTGCCGTCGGTCGAGCCCGAAACCTATCAGAGTCCAGAGTCCGGGCGGGCAGTCGGGGCGCGTTTGCAAGGGGCGGTAAGTCGAGGGGTGACAAAAAAAGGAGCAATGGAAAAACGCAAAAGTAAAAAAAAAAAAAAAGACACGCGCACAAAAATAGGCGACCTGGAACCTTGCTCAATACATTCACGAAAAAAAACAGTACGGCAGCATAACTATGAATAGAACGTGATACGACGTATGGTATGATAGTACATTCAGGCGTTCCCCGTGGACGTTTTGTTGTCTCCTTCGTGTAGCAGTTGTTGCTGCTGCTACGGCTGCTGTTGCTGCTACGGCTGCTGCTGCTGTTGCGCCACTGGACAAAGCCCACTCGACCGACGGCCTGACTAACGTAGCCAACTACAATACATCACCCACCTACCTGTTGTATATACAACCAACAGACTGCCACGCGTTCCACGGATCACGATCCAGACAATCTACAGTAAATCCGTACTTTCCGTCAATAAAAAATGTTGCGCAAGAGGCAAGAGCCGTATCATACATAAATATCCTCCCCGGCAAAAATTGTGCGTCAAAAGCCGTGTCAAAAACAACAGATCCCACCCGACCTAAACATGATCTACGTAGATCTTGGACATTCATGTAAATCAGAGGCATACATCTACCCCCAAATATTTATATCACCCAAATATCTAGATTACTGAATGGAGATCTGATACGTCAACATGTGTGGAAAATTCACTTAGCGAACCCAGTAAATGCGTTTTGGGACCCAGGTAGAGCGACCCAACCCCCCCCCCCGACAAGTTCCGTGTAACCATCAACCGTCTACTTTAGGAAAAACGTGCAGCAGCACAAGTATAGAACCATGCATGCTGTACGCCTCTCACACACCAGATGTCCCTGATGCTGCCTGCTCGGGGGGGGGGGGGGGGTAGCATCTTGTACCCCACCCATCATATCCCGGCTGTTTCTTGCGCCCGATATTACTGTAATCGTCAGTTGTGTTACGAAACTTTCCTCCCCTCTCATAAAGTCCCAATGGAGTTCACATAAGGTGATTGCTATGGCAGAAGAACAACAAGACCCTCCCCTGCCAGGCTTGCGCAAATACGACAACACACTTTACACTAACGCAACTCACCACGCGTGTGCCGCCCTCGTCGATCCTCACGCAGCGCACGTTATCCTTGTGCCCGTCCAGCTTGCAGACCTTCGCCGCGTGCCCCGACCCGGCCCTGGGGTCCAGGAGGCGGATCATGCAGTCCGTCCCTCCGCTCGCCACGAGGGACGCGTCCACCGACGCGTCGACGCAGTACACCGACCCCTTGCTCTGGCAGCAAAGCTCATACACCTCCCTCGGGCCCGCCGCCGCCTCCCCCGGCCCCAGCTCCACCCTCAACGGGTCGCCCACGTTATCCCACCAGTCCCCGCGGTTCCACCACGCCTCCCGCCCCCCCGCTCCGCCACCGCCTCCTCCACGGCTCGG
>MEHQ01003795.1:84831-106822 GCA_008828725.1 Saccharina japonica
CGCCCCCAATCCCGGCCCTCCTGCCCCTCGCCAGCGACGGCCCTGTCTGCCGCGGCGAGGTCCCATAACTTTAGCGTCCCGTCGTTCGAAGCCGACGCCATGATGCGCCCGGCCGCGACGGCCAGGGCCGTGACCCAGTCCGTGTGAGACACGAAGATTCCCGTGCATGCCGGCTGAGGGTCGTCCTCACCCCCGCCCCCGTCATCTGTTGCCCGCTCCCCACCTCCTCCTCCTCCCCATCTTCCTCCTGCTTCTGATGTTCCCCCGTCAGCAGCCTTCCCCCACTCCCCGCCCGCCGCTGCCCGCTCTGCTGCCGCCGACGGGTGCCGACACGCGGAGGGAGAAGAGAGAGGCAATGAGGGGCGGCAGCGGTGGCGGCGAAAGAGGCACGGTGCGTGCTTGCGTGGGTGCGTGCGTGCGAAGGAGGCATGCTGTGTCAGGGTGGGGTACTGAATATTTCTCAGGTTACGCACACCTGGTATACCTTTGGAACAGTAAAGGTTGGGAGAGCTGTCTATTGCAACGAGTGCATACCAGGTATGACATGTGTTATATTACGTACAACACCATGCAAGGGGTTTACCTGGTATATCCTAACAAGTATGCTCGTTTATATTATACTGAGGACGGGCACAGCTACAGCTACGAATACTACTCTCCCCCCCCTCCGCCCTCCCGCCCTCACGCCCCCCCCCATGCATTACGCACCGTCTCGGCGCGCTGCATCGGCGTTTCCCCCTCCTCTTGCCATGACCGAGGACACATCCCAGCGGCGAACGACGCCGTCGCGTCCTGCCGAGAGCAGGTCGTCCCCCAGGCGCAAGATGCGGTTCACTCCGAAGCGGTGGCCCGGCAGATCGTTCAAGGGCTTCATGCAGTAGGTCAGTTTCCGCTTCCTAGGAGGTGCCTGCTCGGGGTGTGGGATGGGATGGGATGGGATCGGATAAGATGGGATGGGATGGGATGGGATGAGATGGGATGGGATGGGATGAGATGAGATGGGATGGGATGGGATGGGATGGGATGGGATGGGATGGGATCGGGTGGGATTCTCGTGCGTGGTCACCGGCGGAACACGTTTCAACTCCCAAGACTCTCTCGGGACTTCCAGAAATCAGAGGGAACAAGTGACGACAACAGCTGAAGCCTACGTACGCGCAAATATGTTTGAGTGAAATTATTGACGATACGAAGGCACGAAGGAGTTCGGGCTGTTGGCTCAGAGGACGATACATCGTGTCCGAGTCCGAGCCACCCGCCGGGGACCTGTGGGACACGTGTAGGGTAGGAACTGACGGCATGCAAGCGATTCGCGCTGCATGCTGCTACTTACGTACTCGTGCTTTAGAAAACTGATTTACAGCAGTCGTAGTCGTCTAAACACGGTAGAGAATGACAGCAGCAACTACTCGTACAGAGTACCTGGTGGTATTGGTACCTTGTACGCTATTAATAGTACGCGAACAGGGCGAGCTTGCGTTGTGTGACGTCATGGGGGGGGGGCGTTACCGGTATTGCGTCTCTATTACCAGGTAGCCATTGTGCCACTTGGTCCGCCTGCTGCCCGCCATTGGGTGTACATATGATGTGCCCACAGACAAATGCTGCCTGCTGCTTTCGAAAGCTGACCAAATTCGATATTTGGGCTGGAGGTGGTTAATGGATAGCAGCGCTCCGGTGCCCGGGCGTCGGCTGGCATACGTACATCCCTGCCTTGATGGTTTGACCCAGGAGCAGAACCTCCATCGGCTGTCAGAGGGCAAAGTGCTCGCCCCAATCGACATGGAGTGTATGATACTTATCCGAGAGTGTTTGAAAAGTCTCTGGAAAACAAGGAATACAAATACTTACCACGTTGTACGTAAATATAAGGATTGTTTTCTTATTTATATTCAGACAAAAAGGTCCTTACATATCTGGACATAATCGTCTGTAGCAACAAGAGGCACAGCTGGGCACAGATACGATTATCCGCTGGTTACTTTGCGAGGTGAGGTGCCTCCGTAGCGCTACCGAACCATCATGCTAACGACACCAACGTTGCCGCTCACCTGCTTCTGCCTTTCGGCCCACTGGCGGGGATGCATACCACTGATAACGTCGCTCAGCACTGCTGCAACGACTAGGCAAAGTGAGTGATGAGTCGTTTTATACCAGCAACCAGAAAAGGAGCGGAAATAAAACCAACCTTCGAAGGCCGTAAATAGTCGGGGACAGGGGATATTTTTATGCTCTCGGGTTCCTCCACACAACCACAACAGGCGCACCTTGCTAGGATCCACGGACACAGGATGGCGCAGGGGGCCGAGGGAAGCATAGCTTCTGCTTCTCCGCAGACAAGTGTCTATATAGGAAACCTGAAAAGGTAGTCCGAGGGCCAAGGACAGCCTTCGCTCAACGCCCTAAACTCACGAATTTCCTCGAACACCAGCAGCAGAAGAAGCAGCAGTATGATAGCAGAGTGGCTTGGTCTAGGCATCGGCAACATCTACACGACCTTGACACGCCCTCCCTTGCAAGGTATCCTTTGCCAGCACCTGGACCATCGGAGCAGCCCCACTGAACCCTCATGTAATTCCCCCCTCCACCGCCGCCGCCTCCTTGTCTGTCAGGGATGTCGACAAAGAAGCGCTAGCACAGATGGCCGCGAAGCTCGGTCGGGTTGCCAACTTTAGGCTGCACGCACCCAGCGGACCAGGACATGATCCCGACTCTCCCGTAAGTCCAGGCAGCCATGCACGAGGCGCGTTGGATTTGCAGCAAAATACTCGTAGATGGTTAAAACCCCCCTTGCGATAGGATAGGAATGCACCGGGTCTCTAAAGCGAGGCGCTCCGAGGAGTCGCCGGCTTCGCTGGCGCTTGAGGTGGTCATGCGACAAGATCTATCATCCTTCTCTCGTACCCATGGGTATCCTCTCGGTACATACTCATACTCCCGCCTCGTTTTTTTTCGCTTTTTGATACTTTTTCGTCATTTCAAAAGTCTCCATCTAGGCTCAAGGGTACTCGTAGGAGGCGGGAGGGATCTTCACCTTAACCCCATATACACCCACAGAGAGCAGCAGTTTCTGATGTCCAGTTTCCGCGCCAACTGACACAGACCACGCCCCCGCCCCCCGCCCCCCCGCCCCGCCCCGCCCCCGCTCTGCCTCGACTCAACCCCAATTGTTTTGCACGCATACGCGTTGGCTCCTTATTTGGCCTTGTGGCAGGCTACGGCCGTGGTGGAGTATTCTTCTGCGGAAGAAGCAGCAAGAGCCGCCTCTCATGTGCACGGCCGCCTTATCCTCGGCCAGCCTGTCAGGGCTTGGGTTGCGGCGCCAGGTTGGTGTCTTCTCTGTCTGTCTGTCTGGCCGTCTGTCTGTCTCTGTCTGTCTTGTATGCCTGTCCGTCGACGAATGGCACAAAACAAATACTTCGTAGGCTACTAGGGTTGGACGCTGTGCCTATATAGTTTTGCCAGTTGGCAGCATGTGCAGATTTGTTCTTACTGCTGTACTCAGATACGTATACTTCGAAGTATGCATATTTGCTGGTATGTAAATATCATATGTGTGTGTGTGTTCTTCACATTAAACCTTCCTTTCTACCCGTCGACATCCAGCACACCCAGTGTCCGTGCCGATTCTTCATCCTAAAAAGGTACCAGTTCTGTGGTCACAAAACTACGACACAGAGATACTACACTCAGTGCAGTAAGCAGAGCAGACAATGCAACGCCATATACGACAGGCAAGACCTACCCTGCTAGCAATCCAGGTGCATGCAAGAGAAAAAAAGAGAAAAACGAAAAAAGCGAAAAGAAAACAAAAAATATACGAGCACCTAACCCCAAGTCCCAAGTATGATATATACCAGGTACCTGGTACTGCTGTACAGCAGTATAATATTATTAATAGTATACCTGGTATATATCATAACTCGGACACGAACAGTACTATCCAGGGACGTGCGTTACCGCTTCCCCTCTGGGAGTCAAAATTTACCGGTACTGTAATACCCAAAGTTGGCCAAATGCCGTTGCCGCTATGTACTCGCACCTCGCACATTACCGCTGCCGAAAATCCCTCAAGGCAATTCGTACTGCTGTGCAATGATAGGGGGTTGATCTCTTACCTGGTATCTCTCACGGGAAGTTTTTGAAACTCGAAAGTGAACGTTTTCGGACCGGATAACCGAGGATCAAACCTCAACCTTTACGGGCCCGAAATTGGCAAGCCATTTTTTTCGGGTGTCATTTTCGGGACGGCCTGCACCCGGAAATGGGGGTCCTTTTTCGGAAACACGAAACTGGCGTCTGGGTTATTTGCACGGGTTTCCACAGGTCGTGGGGGGCAACAAGGGTTGAACAATGCCGAAAACAATACTCGTATTATAAATAGTACAAGCGACATCTGTCTGCCAAGCAAGCCACGGGTGTACTGCTGCTTGCTGTGCCACGCTATTCATTAAACCCACCCGCGCGTGCCTCAGGCATCACCGCGAACCGATGGAAACGGATTGTGATGGTGTCGACTACTGTTGTACGAAAGCCTTGGCACTCTTCTCGCAGTTGCAATTACGACCTTCTTTCCCCAAGCGCAACCACAACTTGCCTCGTCGAGAACGAGGGCGGCCGGTTTATGGGAGATAGATGTTGATGAACGAGGAACACAAGACATGAGTGAGGAGGAAAAGAGAAAAGACAACTTTTTCCAACGACAACCCTCTTGTATATATATAGCGTGAAGCGTGCGTGTCGTGGTTTCCCTCGTCCCGACCATCAGGTACAATGCTTCTGCGCTGCGTGCTCCGGTTCGACGAATTCCACGACCGCCGGTAGTCCAGGGAGGAAGCGCAGTCCCTCGGAGGCGCTTCGCGTACCGCAAGCTGCATGTCTTCCTCCCGCTACTACTTATGTTGCATGTATTTTTCGTCACAACTTGCTGCCCAAACGCGATCTGAAAAAAATCGTGCGATCATGAGCGAGATTTTGTGATCTGACATATATTCAGGCCTGATTTTAAGGCCCGAGGATTCCTCATGTTTTAGTTTTTCAGAAGCCTTCCGTAAGTGATGGCCTTTTACGGCGACAGTTATTGGATCGGATAACAGAAAACAAAATATTTCCCCCCTTCATCGTGCAGAAACCCGCGAGCGGTCCCGTCGGTAGTGATGTGTGTTTTCGTCATTTCTGTATGCTGCCCCACAGATAAAAAGCGTGCTTTTCGCACACGGCATCAACCGCCGCCACGAGTTCTCGCCTCACAGAGCACGAATCACGCGAAATCTTCGGATGTATCGTAATATGCTCCTTTGCTCTGAGCGCTCGCTGCCATGTTTGAGGGCCGTTCGTGGGTGGTCTGTGTCTGAAACTGTCGTGTCGGACGTGAGAGCCTGACCCATTTCTGCATCAACTTTTTTTTTTCTGATCGGGAATTAACCTCGTGTTCTGAACAGCAAAAAGTTGGTCCACATAAATGGATCAGGCTTCCACGCCCCAAGCGAAACGTCCAGGCACAAACCTCCTACGTACGACTTTGCCACCGACGACTCTCTGCTCAGTGGGGCATATACTCTCTAAGCGCTGTGGTGACCCGTGCTCTGTGAGGCGAGCACTCGGCACTTGATGGCGGCGGTTAAAGCTGTGTCGGGCGTATTTGTTGCTGCCTCGGGTAGGTTTTGGAACATAAAAAAATACGCCCCGTAGCTGACCCTTGTGTGGGTTTCATTCACCACCACAAAGGCGAAAACCTGTTTTTTTCTGTTTTCCGATCCCATAACTGTCGGTCTTGCCATCACTTGTAAAATCTCAGGGGTTTGCAATAGCTGTAACGGCGTTTTTCACAAGGGATTATTAACTACTTGGCGTTACCGCAACATAAACAGAGAACATGGTACCAGGCACCTCTATATTTACCTCGAATTCCACTACCGCTGATTGCCGGTGCCGGGTAAGGCAGACGAAGTTTGTGTTGTCTGTTCAGCTGAAGGGTGGAACTGACCAGACTCGTCGGGTGACATGAATAGATTCAAAACCAGCGACAATCGCTTCGGCGACTGAGAAAGCGATTGAGGATGGGTCCTGCATTGACGTATCCTCACCACTGCTGCTGTAAGCATCGCTGTCGTCATGCTCCTAAGCTTCCCCTTCTGCTTTCTTCGTGAACCGCTCCTCCTTGTTCTCCGTCATTTCGTTCGGCTTGAGCCGTAAGGTGCGTCGGCTGTGGTTGGACAGCCGGCGTACCCTTAGGCTTGCTTGTTCCTTTCTTTTTTTTTATTTTCCTCCCTTCATATGTAGCGCGCGGCAGGTTCGCCGCTATCGAGAACTCCTCTGAATACATCATCACACCTACAGCATCTCTCTCTATCTCTCTCTTATACACACACTCTCTTTCTCTTTCTCTCCCTTTATCAAAAATAGAAATGTTGCCCAACTTTGAACGTATCAGTCACGCCAGTATATGATGCCCCTACCACAGCCTACTACAGCAGCAGTGTTGTCGAAGGGTCCCGAATGAATTGGTACCCGCTGCCAGGGACTGCATTTTTCTCCGTTATATCATATGTACGCGGACAAAGAGAGAGCACTCTGCATTCCACGTGTTGAAGTGGAGATGGGAGTGTGCGAGCTCGGGCGGGCGAACAAGGCTTGCCTCGGCGCTCGCCCTCGGGTTATTATACCGAGTGCCGCGTTTCGTCCGGAAGATTCCCCCCGATAGGATACGATACCCTTTGATGTTTCTTCCGTCGGTATATGTGTGACGACCATTCTACGGACCGTTCCCACAACCTGTCCTCCACAGGTACTCGTATGATACAACTACTGTCATGTACCCGGTACTGCTCTTATATTTTGATACTATTTGTATAGGGGTGAGTACGTAAGAGACAACGAAGCCAGTACGTGCGTTTGTACCTGGTACTGGTTCTCATGCGATTTTTATGTATCTTACTATTTATTTAGCAAGAGCAAGATTGCTGAGCTTTGCAGAGTTTGTGGTTTGTGCATAAGCTGACTGTCGCCGTTCGGATTTCGTTCGAAAACATATTGGCAGCAGGCACGCATGATTTACCCAATATCCTAAAAATTCAAAACCCAATGTCAGAAAATTACAAACGAAAGCGGAACGCCAACAAAGGGAATTACTTACTGTAGTTCGATTTCCTTTTTTTCCGTACGTAAGAGTTTGGTTTTCCCGTTTCGCTTGCCTTGGTCGTTTTGTCGTTTCCGCTGTTGACTTTCGCTACAAAGCATAAGACATATTTTCTGTTTCGCTTGCAGCACCCAAGGACAAGGGATAACACAACCACTTCGGACGACAATATAGTACCCGTTCTATATTCATGTTAGAGTCCAAACGTGGGTTATATTCCTGGCCAGAGTTGCATGGGTATACTGAATCGCAAGTATTGACGTATTAACTCAGTTGGAACCCAGGTATTGCGGACACAAAACATGATATATAAGTGCGGTCGTATCGCCCGTCTAGTGTTGAAGCGCAGCATGCAGTATCATTATGTATCAGGTGGTGCTTTGCGAGTCGTATATACACACTACTGTACACATTTTTTTCCTGTGGTGTTCTTCCACTCCTGAGTTACTGGAGCCTGTCCTTTGACCGCGGACTAGATTTTTGGTGGTGGGTTATTGTAAGAACAAGCAACAGAATTACAGACACGTACCTGGCACAGACATACGGCTACACATAAAGATCCTTTGCTCGTCGTTTTCGGACACTGTTAGTAGTTTTTTTTGTCGTCCCCAGGTCCATCCAACCCAGCAGTACTTGGTGTGGACGATGATACTGACTCGTAAACTCGTTTGTCGTTTTGTCGTTTTGTCACGGAACCCTGTTCTGATCTGAGGCATCGTCGACACAACAAGAAAAGAAAACATAAAAGTGCGGTATTTTCGCCCGTCTGGCCTGAGCTCACAGCATGCAGTACGACTATATACGTAGCAGGCTCAGCACGTGCCGTACACACAGACGTGCAACATGCAGGCATACACAACATACAGACATCCACATACACCATACACACATACATACGCAGCTCATACGTAGAACTAACTATAATCTCATTTGGGCTGGTCGATGCGTACTAACTGTACCCGCGCAGCCAAGCGGTGGGTGGGTGGGTGCGGCTGCTTTTTTTTTTGTTTCTATTTTAAAAAGCCGTGTGTGTGTTGGTGTGCGTTCAGGGTAAGATAGGTGAACGGTTAGATGGAGCCTGTTGTCTTGTGTTTTTTCTCCCCGAGGCCTCGTGCGGATGTGAGTTAGCCAGGCGCAAGGTGGCAAAGGCTGGTTGACTAACCAATTGGCTGGTTTTGTGTCTCCGGCAAAGGGGGGCGGGATACCTACAACATCTGGGACCGACCCCCTAAACCTCCTCTTCCTTCGGGCGGCCGGCCTTATTACTCCGCCTACTGCAATATGGAAACCCTGTTCGTGTGTCGCGAGATTGCCATTATTTGGTCATGGTGTCACAAGACACGAAACCCTACTGTGTTCACGCCGCACGTATTGCACTCAGCTGCCGCTTCCGGAGAGTTGGATTGTACAGGGACCACTACTAATATTGTTGTATTCCGGTGTACCCCTTGCTCATGAGACTGAATCGTCGCCGGCTATTAAGAATTGAGCCCACATTTTTTTTTGACGTCCATGCTTTCACCCTCTCTTCGCGTCTCACACCATTGTTGCTGTTGTACTCGTATCTGTGTACGATCTGGTACGTATTCGGTACCACGTAGTTTGTAGGATGACGAACAGGCAAGCGTTTTGAGCTGTGAAATGGGCGGGCGGGCGGGTGGGCCCAAACATGATTTCAATTTTCCGTCAGTTTCTACAATATATCTATTTTTCTTCGAACATGACAACCTGACTTTGCGCCCCACTCTTAACTCCTAAAACGCCGTGCGCGTTGTGGCATGCAGACCAACCGCGGCGCTCTGCCCCCCCCCCCCCCCCCCCTCCCTGCTCCCCACGGCGGTGGCGATTGCGCGAAGTTGTCCACCCCCTTGATGATGACGTGCGCGCGAAATAACCGCAACCCCACCACAGGCGCCGCGGCACATCCTCTTCCTGCGGGAACCGGCTCGCCCCAAACCGCTCCGAAGGCGGTGGCTGCAGCGGGAGCAGGAGGAGGAGGAGCAGTATCGGCGTCTGCAGCAGGGGTGGCAGCGGCAGCGGTGGTGGCGGCGGCGGCTGCGGCGGCGGCGGGAGGTCGCGCTGCATACCCCGGCGGAGCAGAGCACATGAGCGCGGAACCCAACCATGACAGAAAAGGTGCCGGCGGCGGCCCGGCCTACGCTAGGTACCCACCACTATCCGTACCTCTATCCCGAGTGTCGAGTCACGAAGACCCGCGGAACCCCCGCCCAAGTGCTCCGGCGCGGGGACCCGGCCCCCCCGATGGCCACGAGGACCCTCGTGGGGCCCACCCCCGCGCCGCTGCTGCCTGGGAGCGCGGGCCCCTCCCGCAAAACCAACGCGTCGCTGAACGCTCTCCGCCTCAGGCGGAATTCGCAGAAGATTACCCCCCCCCACCCCCCCCCTCCCAGCAGCAGCTGCAGCAGCAGCAGCTGCAGCGGCAGCAGTCATGGCCTGCTGGTCGCCCGAGGGGGGAGAACGGAGCCGGTGCCGCCGCCGCCCCCCCGCCGCCGCCGAGGTACGTGGACGAAGACGAGCCTGACCCTTACGGTCCCGGACTGCGGCAGCGGCAGCCGCCGCAGCAGCAGCTGCATCAGCAGCACCAGCAGCAGCAGCGGCAGTGGTATCGCCGGGAATCCCACGACGAAGGTGAGGACCCGGCTTGGGAGCAGCCGGGAAGGGACCACTACCCGCCCCCGCGCCGCGCGGCGGTGGCGGCGGTGGCGGGGCGCCCGGAGCACCCGTCGGAATACCTGCCGTACGGTCCACCGTCGTCGAGGTGGCACGATGAGGTCGATCCTCATGCGGGTGGTCCTCGCGCTGGTTACGTCGTCGACGGCGCCGGCGGTCAGCGTCGGCTGCCCAGCCGGGGCTCGCCTCGCGGAGGCCCTCCGAGGGGCTATGCCGACATGCCGCCTCACGAGCTTCGAGGCGAGGGCTCCTATGACGACGGCGACCTCGACGAAGATGTCCCGGGGGGGAAAAGGCGGAGGCCTCTTGCCCCCCCCCTTGCCCGTAGCACCAGCCGCGGCGGTGGGGCACCTGCCGGTGGTCGCGGCGCCTGGGAGGAGGATACGGGGTACGCGCTGCCCCCAGCGCCGTCCATCAGGGGTGAGGACTTCGAGAAGGAGGTGGTCAAGGCGGCGGCACTGCTGGTGGCGGAGCGAGAGATGAGGGCTCGTGAAGCGGCGCGCAAGGAGGAGAAGCGGGGCTGGCCCGAGGAGGCCGACCCGTCCCGGCAGTACGACGACCGGAAGGTCGTACCCAGGGCGCACGGGGCTCCGGCGGTGCACGGCGCCCCTGCGCACGGCGCCGCCGTACAAGGCGGCGCTCCCATGCGCGGCAGCGCGGAAGGCCATCGGCGTGGCAGCGTCGAAGGCCGTCGGCGCCCCCTATCTTCGGAGGGGGTGGAGAGGCGCGGGCAGCGGAACACGGACAGTCGCGACCGCGTGGAGCGGGACTCGCGCAGTGGCGGTCGGGGTCGGGGTGGCAGCGGCGGCAGTGGTGGCCGCGGCAGCAGCGGCCGCGGCGGTAGCGGTGGCGCGGCCGATCGGGGCAGCTGGAAGGACGGCGCGGCGGAAGACGCCTGGAGCGGCAGCAAGAGGCCTCGCGGCGACGGTAGTCCCGCCGGCAGGGGGGGGGGCGGCCGGGGTGAAGACAGGAAGATCAGCAAGGGCAGGGGCGAAGGTAAAGGTGAGGGTCGGCGGACCTCGGACGAATTACGCTCGGCGGACGAGCCCAAGGCCAAGCCAACGCGTCGGGCGGAGAGCAGAGAGAGGCACCTCGCCGAAGGCCGAGACAGGCACCGCGATGACAGCAAGGGTAAGTACAGGGACGAGACACGAGCGAAGCCGAACGGCCGCCCTCCTGCCGGCTCCGGCGACAAGGATAAAGAGCGGCACCCCCCGTCGCTGCGCGTGTCCCAGCCGGGGACCGAGTGGGAGCGCAACGGAAAGCGTTCGGACTTCCAGGCGGAGGACGGGAGGCGGCCATGGCAAAGCGGGGAAGGGGGCGGCGCCCGGGATGGCGGGTTCGGAGGTGATTCGAGCAGTCGCGGGGACACCGGATATTTCGTGCACGTGGGAGGAATTTCATTCTCGACCACTTTTACGACGCTGGCGAAGCGGTTCGCGGCATTCGGCGACGTGAACGGGTTCAAGGTCATCTTCAACAACGTCACCTGTCGCTCGGCCGACATCAGCGCCGCCGCCGGTGACGGCGCCGACCGGAGCAAGAGACACGATCGGCGGCACGAAGGGAAAGGGGGAGCGAAGGAGGAGGCGAGCAAGGCCGCGGTGGTGACTGCCAGCACCGGCTTCGCCTTCATCAGCTTCGAAGACGAGCGCGGCATGGACAAGGCGATCGCTGGCATGAACGATCAGACGCTGGACGGCCACGTACTGAAAGTAAGAACGAGTGCATCTATCTATAGGTCAAGTGCAGCGCAACCGATGATAGGCGACTTGCAGACACCGCGCGCTCTCTTAACACTACTTACAGACACCGCGCGCGCTCTCAACATTTTTTTTCGCGCAGAAATAAACGTGGGCTGCCGTTTTTCGGCCCTCGAAAACGTTCACCCCTCAAGAACGCAAAAAAAATATATGGTACAACTTACATACATATATATAATATGTGCGAATATTTTTTGCTTCATTTTAGGGGTTGTCTCATTATTTCCTGCTGGCGTGCCTGTGACGCGGGCAGAATGATGCCCTTTAGGCCTCTTGACCTTGTCCGGCGTGGGTGGTTGACCGTCGTGCATCTGGACCTCTTCCGCAGCTCTGGCAAACTCGAGTTGGTGCACACGGCGGTGTCGTGCCTCATCCCCGTCGAGATGCGAGTTGTCCAGGGCCAATCGATGTTCGAGCTATCCACCTAGTCCTGTTTCGTGCCTGCATTAAGAAGGCGGTTGCTCAAACTTCGCCGTGAACGCGAAAAGAACCCCTCCCCTCCCTCCCTCCCTCCCTCGCCCTCCCCCTCCCCCTCCCCCTCCCCCTCCCCCTTCCGTAAACCCCCGCGCTTGCCTCGTTCGGTGTATGTAGGTGAGCCGCGGGCGAATGCCCGGAAAGTTTTCGGTTCAGCACTACCGCCCTTACCCGGAACTGGCCTCCCCGAGTAACTTCTCCGGAAGTAGAGGGCCCGCAAACAAGTGGTCGGCACCCAAAGGACGATCAGAGTACGAGCCGTACCAGCCGTATCAGAAGCAGCACCACCAACCAAACCTGAATCACTATCGACCGCCCGAGAGGGGGGACCGGCGCCCGGCTCCCGTGAGCCCCGCCGCCTCAGCGGCTGCTGCTTCCATTGTAGCCGCTGCCGCGACGTCGTCCTCCTCGGCCCTCGCTAGCTCTCGTCGCAGCGGTGGCGGCGGTGCTGCCGCTACCGGCGCCGCTGCTGCGGACAAGGCGAAGGAGTCCGGCCGCCGGGACGACGCTCCTAACGGGAAGCGCGCGCGTCACTCCGGCCCGCGCGAGCGCAAGCTTGGCGACGGTCCCGGCGCCGCCGACCAGAGAGATGGCGGCAGCGGCAGCGGCGGCCGCACCATAAAGACAGAGAAGGACAGCGGCGGCGGCGGTGGCGGTGATGGTGGTGACAGCAGGGAGAGCGGGAAAAGTTCCGCGAAGGTCAAGAAGGAGATCCAAGAAACCGCCCGGTCACCCGCGACTAGCGCTCGCTCGACGCGGACGGAGAAACGTCCCACCATCAGGATGACGTCGGGCCTGACCCGGCCGAATTCCTAGACTACCTGACTGAGGCAAAGCTTTTCCCGGAGATTTTTTTCTGACCGCAGGACAAGGTTGGTGCGTTTGCGCGGCAGCAAGAGCAGCAGCAGCAGGAATGGAGCAATGGAGTAGCAGCGCCGCAATGGAGCGATGGTGCAGCACATGATGCAGCCGCTAAATGGAGCAGCAGATGATGCAACCAGGCCGAACGAAGGTGACATGACAAAAGTTGGGGGTGAGAGGGAGCTTGAATGGCGTGGAAGGGGAAACCGAAGACCCACTGACTGCTGCTGAGCTGAACGAAAAGCGACTGCAAGCCCCGAGAGCAGGAGGATGTGGCGTTTTTTTTTCCCAAGGGAATGATTTCCATCCATGAGGGCAAAAGGCATGAGAGACATGACTCGCTGCTGGAACGGAGGAACGGAGGAACGAAAGGAGGCCTGCGGAGCGCAGGTCGGGGCTGCAACCAATCGTGTGCCTTGAGCACCGACCGTGGAGGTCGCGCTGGGAGTGGCTTTTTCGGACTACTCTTGACTTGGCTTGGACCGCTCGCGCGTGCGTGCGTGCTGTTTTTTCCATGGGCTGGTCGAACCTAATCAACCATCTGCGGCAACCGCGGCCATTTTCCGGATTCGAAGCCGCTCGGTCGGTCGCTCGGTCGGTGCGCGTGGGAAGGAAGCGTGTTGTGCGCGCGGGGATTTTCTGTTTTGTTTTGTTTTTTTTCCTTCGTACCTCCGATTTGTTTTTCCCGTTTTTTTGTTTTCGTTCTTGTTTTTTTCTTGCTGCGGCAATACTATTTCCGAAGGCCTGCCGGTCTCGTCTTGTTTTTTTTTTTTTCGCTGTAGTTTGTGGACGTGGACAGGCAAATGTTAGGATATACCAGTATATATACGTAACGCCCGTGGATACGTAGTAAAGAGACGCGGTGGTGCATTTTTTTTTTAACTGAAACGGATGACAGGGAGCGGGGCGGGACGGGACAGAGGACGCTGGTGTCTGCCATTGTTGGTAGATGAAGGTTGCGTGGCATCAATCACCCGGGCACCAAATACCTTTCTCTTTGACGAGAAGAGGGGGGGGGGGGGGGGGGGGGGGGGGGGGGGGGGGGGGGGGGGGCACGAGCGTCCCTCACATTATTTCAGCGTGGCGTTCATCAAAAACGGGTGAGATGAGATGGAAGCGGGGCGGGGCCTGGCGGGGGCGGAGGCGGAGGCGGGAGCGTGGGCGAACCTCAAAAACTGTTTTTCAGCTTACTTGGCGGTTCGTCCAATTAAATGCGATGGTCCCACAGATGGTACGATACAAAATGCTTGGCGGGGGAGACGAGGCGCAACGGGTCGATGATCGAGCATCTACGAAGAATACTGGGTCATATACTAAGAATACTGGTGGTTTTATCTCGCGCGTTTGAGAGCACCGGATGAGAGGAGATCGACACGGATTGGCAGCACATATACGTGTGGGAATGTGGGCATCGACCGTGCAATGGATGGATGGCTCTTGAAAGTGGAGCGCACACACACGCTCACGCGGCTGGTCGCTTTTGAATTGGAGGCGTCGAGGCGTTTTTGATCTAAAAAACTCTGGGAAAAAAATCGAACTGCTACCATGAATGGCCCAATGCGAGCACTTGGGAGAGAAAAAAAAGGCGCCGCCGTGGATGACGTCACCGGTCGACCAGGGATTTTTGGCCTATCAGAAATCTCCTTTAAAAAAAAATGGCCAATCAATCAGAAAACTGAGGGCACCTTTTATCGCTACTACGTACTGCTACTGCTACTATTAATGACGTTAATGGTTTACCCACGCAACCGGAGGACGGAGCGAGAGTGCAAGATCTACTACTGCTACTGAAAGCATCCCGCGGCGGCTTTCTTTTTCATCTTGTTTGGCTGTGGCGGCGGGAGCCGTGGATGAGGAGCTCGACGGGCTGGCGGGGATGAGCTGGTGCCGTGTTGTGTATGATACACCCCCTATTGTGTATGTGTATCATACCCGAAGTACCGAATAATACAAGAAGAGGGACTACGTACTTTGAACAATACGCACGGCTACTGTGCTTCCTTTCGATTTGGACGGGTTTCGACAGGGACCCGTGAGGCTTTATCGCCAACTCTTCTGCTGTACAGTGGTCGTCAGTAGAAGCAGTAACACTATCTATGGAGCATTGTTCTTTCGTTCGGGTGGAGTTTAATATACCTGGCTGATTATTTTAGCCCAATGGCACACCTATTCCTTGAGGCGTTGCGGCGAGTTTTAAGCCATGCTTATTTATTTTCTGTGTTGTTACGTGCTGCGCATACAGTTATATCGCCTGTGCCGCGCTTTCAGCCAAGTTTCGAGTTTTGTCTAGAGCTTTGGCCCTCGTTATTATTTCATGCCTGGTAGTGGGGTAGCGATGATTGGCGGAAAATAATGATACGTAAATGGTACGTGAAACTCTGTCACACACCAGGTATCATATACAGTACCAGGTATATGTTTGTTCTGGAGATTGAATACAAGAAAAAACTGAACATGATCGATGACGCATGCCTGGGATATACCAGATGTATACCTGGTACGCAGGGAAATATTTTTTTCTTCTCCTTCACTTCCCCGTCACTTGGAACTACTTTCCAGTTCAACTCGTGGGAGCTTTATATTTGAACAAAAAAGGGAGTCGTGACAGACCCAAATGTGCATACTATTTAATGTATGCAGCGTCCTCCTGTTGTTGTGTTGGTGGGTGTTTTAGGCGGGCATTGGCGATCGTCCTCTCTCTTGGACCCTCGAGTAGTCTATAGCGTCGTTCTATCTCGCGGCTGACGGACGGTCAATAATTATTTAGCAAGGTTGAGGAGGAGGGAGAGCCTGGTGGCGGGTAGAAATTTCGTGCAGTCTCCTCTCTGGCTACAACAATAGTAACATTAGAGCTACGACTCGGCAGGACTTCACAACTGACTAATAACCAATCGGTACCGGTGCCGTTCGCCAACTGCCTGACTCTGAGATTAGTTGGAAAGCCGGCTGGCCAAATGCATGGCCAGCCGACTTTCCGACTAATCTCAGAGTCAGGCGGTTGGCGAACGGCACCTGTACCGATTAGTTATTAGAGTCAGTGGCCAAACCAGCTGATGGCCAGCCGACTTGCCCCGACTTATGGCAGAGGCGAGCGAAGCGATCCAAATCAGCCGCCATATGTAGTAGTAGTGCTGTGGATGATGATTCGTTTCCTCGCGAAAACATCTCATTACACGTCGCCCCTGCTGCGGCCGAGGGAGTCCCGCCCAAAAATGACCAAATATTTCCCGCATCAACAGTCCTTCCAACAAGTATGGAGACCCAATAAGACAGAGAGTCGGCACCTCCGGAAACGACTACTACTATTAGTCCGACCAGAAACTACGGTAGTGTTGGTAGTTGGTGACTTAAGTCGTGCCGAGTGTATGTACATTTTTTTTCAATGCTTAAAACCATCAGTCGCCGACGACGTACGTAACGTTAAAAAAGTGTCAATAATTGAAGGTGTTTCAGTCGAGCGAACGCAACAAAAAAACAACGATGCCGGCATTTTCGTGTGTGCGCGTGAGTGCCAGTGAGTACGACCCATGGCTCGCCCCACGCCCATGAGGTGCCGGAAGCAGAAGAAGAAACGATTTAGTCCTCCGGTTGCTAAACCCTTCAGCCGAGAGACCCCAATGTGGTAGAGTGAAGAAAAACACGATTTCTGCTGTTTGTTGCCGGAGCGACCCCATGTCATATTCATAGCAGGGCATAAGCAAGCCGTGTGGTGGCAGCGGCAGCGGTGCAAAATCAGCCCAGCCGATGACCACCTACTATTTGCTAGAGGTGCACCATTTTTTTTCTGAAGGCGGTGTGGTCCCACTTGAGGAGCTCTATCCCTTAGTAGACCCAAAAACTGATTTTGGACGAAAAAAAAAAAAGCGCTCGTACCCGACGAACAATCCCTCCCATGGCCTATACGTAGGTATGCGCTAAATCACACTGCAAAAAAAAAATGGCACTCCGATGATTTCGGGTTGATAAGAGCTCCGTCCTTCAGGAAATAGTTTGGCTAAAATGTGCTACCTCTCGTATCGTGGCGTGGGTCCGTTGGGTGTCCTGAAATATCAGGCGGTACTACTGTAGTATTTACATCAACAGCTGGGCAATCAGGATCGCAGTCTCTGCCATGTCATATTCGACAACAGATTCGGTTCCGAGCACGAACGAACGAACTTGTGACCACAGCAGGAGGATCGATCAGTCAGAGCCTTATCATCGTGCTTATTACAAACAAACACACAGTTTCAATTCAGAGCAATTGCGAAGGGAAAATCCCGCTCGTCGTGTTGGTCGAGATTCCCTCAAGTCTTCTTCTCTGGCCACGTGTTGCGCAAAGAAAAGGGCGAATATACACACACAGACATCATACAGTGAAGTGAGGAAGCTGGTGGCGCTTGGCAGGAAACAACAGCATTGATTGGGCGGGGTGCGATAAACAAACCGAACGAACGAACCAAACGTGACGAGTGGTTTATTATATACGGCACGATACCGGGGACTTATAGGGCCATTCTTACCGGAGCCATGAATTTTCCAAAAAAAAACAATGTTTTTTTCGCGCAATTTTCTGTATTTCCGTTTCCTTTTCCCAAATAGTGGAATGCGAAGCCTTCCAAACATTTTGCCCTCTGCAGAATTTCCAAACTTTGGAAAATTTAATGTTTCCTGTTTTTCCTGCTTTTCTTGGGGGAAAAAAATATGGAAATTTTGTAAAAAAAAGTTGCTCGATAAGAATACCCTTAGGAAACACAAGAGATTCATTAGCGACCAAAAACAATGGGGGAAATTTAGGGGGAAAGTGTGAGAGCGCAGCAGTACTCTCGTACACACGCGCAGTATCGTGCTGCGCCCGTGCCGAAGAGCTCCTTTACATGGCTGTACTTCGGTTCCCATTGCATAACAACTTATCATCATCAGTCAAGCAAAGCAGTGACATATGCCGAAATCGTCATTTTTTTTGTTGTCATCACTTTTTCCCGATGTCTTAAGTACCACAAAAAAAGGGTTCTAACTTGGGCGAGAAAGAAAGCCATCATAATTTTGGAAGAGAACACGTCAACATCTATTATTTGACGATTAACGACGATAGGGATCTATAGTAGATCCGTTCGTGCCTGCCGTGTTGTGTGGTACTGCTGCAGTGTGCTCTTCCTTGAACATAGTGTCGGTCAATGGTCAGCGCCCGTCGTTTCCCCCGCGTGCCGCGGCCCTCATTATCATGTCGGCAAGAGGGAGCTCAAGGCGCTCGACCCACGCTCTCAGCATTGCAACGGGACACGATGACACCTCACACCCTAACCCCCTCACCGTTCTTGGCATGGCGCAACAGCCGAGGGGATAAAGCTTAAGCACCGCAAACCCCTCGCTAAGCGCTCGACTCCACGCCATGCCCCCTCCTCCCCCTCCCCCCCCNCAAGCTGTTGTGTTCTGGTTCGATCACTTTGTCGTGACAACACCTGCAGTCTGCTGTACAACGGTATTATGCCATTATGCCCGAGCTGGGGAGGCACACAAGGAAAATCTAGGCCTGTCTGTGGACCTCGCCGACAGCAGTACAGCGAGCGTACAGCACACGGCATCACGCAAGACGTGCAACAATAATGCAGAAATTTCCTGGAAACATCGAAGTATCGAAAATTGGGCTACTCGTTCCGATGAGACCAGTTGTTCTGGCAAAGAAAGATAAAGATTCCAAAACCCGGCAAATCCGAACAAATTCAAGCAGCGCTGGCGGCTGGCGGACTGGCAAGAGACGAGAAAACACACCAGCGCACCCCAGGCGCGCTGTATATACGCCCTCCACTCATCTATGCTACGAGCACTATTCATATTAATAATAGCTACGAACGGTACCTGGTGTACAGTACCGGCCCGGCCCGCTCATAAAAGAAGTAACTCACAGGAAAGTCAGCCTGGAAAATTGAAAAAAAATAAGAAACCTCTCAGCCCAGTCAGTGCATAATAAGCTTTCAGAAAGTGACCCCTTCCTGTGGCTGGCCTGGGTCCAAGCCATCATTCATTGTGCAGTATTAGGGGGAAAGTCTTCTCCGGGACCAAAATAAGAAAGCGCGAAATAAGAACGTGTGCTTTCGTGTGCGCCCAGAATAAGAAAGTCGCCTGAGCCCGATTTCAGGTTTCTTGTAAGAGGGCCGGTGCTGCTGTACGGTCGTCAAGCAAACGCCACGGACATTCAGTGGTAGACGGCGTGCCTCTAAGGCGGCTCTCGGCGCAATCAGTCGATGCAACGCTATCATACACTTTTATTGTTTGCGACATCGACAATAATATCCGGTGAGAGCTGAGAGCACACGGCAGCAGGTACACACGTACTCCTGTGATGAATACGGCCTTCTTCATGTTCGCGTCCTCATCATAGATTCGTATGTATGTCGTAATAATGTACGTCCTCCGAAAACGCACCCCCCCCCCATTGTACGCTTGGTGCAAGCAATGCCTTCCTGGTTGGCGAAAACCCAACGTGCTCCGTCCCGGCATTGTAGGGATACGAGGGCTCATGGTCATACGACTACGGCCGTGCACGACATGAGTACACCCCCCCCTCCGGTCGCCTCCTCCTACCTTCATTGCCAGCGTCTGCAGCATGGAGTACAGGTTGGACGTCGTCCAGTACACAAACACGCCCGTGGATATGTTCATCGTGAAGGGCACGATCAGCACAGCCATCGCGCGCATGCCCGCTCTCATCTTGGTCGAGGTCGATGCCACCGACATGCCATCGCCACCAATCTCGGCGAGACCCAGCATCATCACGCCGGTGGCTACCGGGAAAACCATGTAGGGGTCGGCGGCACCGAGGTCCTGGGGCAAGCAAGCAAGAGCAGGCGAATGCGACAACGACGATGACGAGATGACGACGGTGCAATAGCCGTTTCGACGCGTGCTATAAAACAGCGGTGGCGCTTTTCGCCCAAACTGTTTCCGACTATTACTGACTAGTACCGACTATTACTGGCTACTCGTGACTATTTAGTGGCTTAGTATTACGGGGGGATCATAGTAAATAGGGGACCTGCAGTGCACACAAAAACCTGTATATTTCCCTACTTTTACTAACAATATTTGGTCCTATTTACTATGGGCACCTGTAATAGTGATTTATACTGACTAACAGTGTACCCCTCAACCAAGGGGACTACCCAATAAAGCAAAAAACGCCTTCTCGTTGGAACTCCATCAATTTGTAGGCTGGGCACTGTCACAGTATGTACTGGCAGTAGAAATCTACTGGCAGTAGTAATCTACTGATTGACTCGGCCAGTATATTCGTCAGTAGGTTTTTTCTCATGTAAGTCCAAGAAACACGCCATATTATAGTACGGAAACCCACCAAATGCGGTTCGGAAGGAGAGAGGAGAAAGGGGAGACAAAATACTGCTGCAAGCCAGTATACTGATTGATTTTGACGACAGTATACATCGCTACTGACTGAGTCAGCATGGTGGTTGCTCACTGGGCTGTACTTTCACTTTTTCTCGAAGAACTTTTTAGCCCAAACAATGGTCGTTACTGACGGGGCCCCTCAGCCGCAGAACTACCCAACAAGGCATGCCTTACTGTTGGAACTCCATTAATTTGTGTTTTTACGATATTCTTTGTGGTTTTGATCATTTTGGGTGAAAAGCTTCCACTTTTTTTTTCATTATCAAAATCAATTCCCGGGCGAGATAGGAAGCTCATGAAGCGAGGACGGAGCTTCAAGCAAAAAACATGTATTGCTACGTATGTACGTATATACTATGATCGCGCCAGCCAGCTGTAGTTTGGCGACAGAGAGACACACCGATCGCTGGCTGCGCATCGGGCGCGAAGCAACGTCGCTGTGTCATCACCCAACTCATCGATCGTGCTGCTGCTGCTGCTGTTGCTGCTGCTTGCTTGCTGCGTCGATAACATCTTGAATTTAGAGACCATGCCATTTTTCGATTAGAAAATCTGATGACCCAAGTCGTCAGAAGTTTCCGGTCAGATTTTGCATAATCGGACTGCATAGGACGGTGCTTTCGTTTTTGAGATCGAAATCGAACCGCATAGGAAACGGCCTCTCGATTTTTGAGCTTCAAATTATGGTCCGATCGACTTTTCAGCGACCTACAGTAGTTCGAAAATCGAAACAGTCTTATTAGTCTTCTTATGCGAGAAAACACGGATTTGTTGTTATCATACGTGCAGATATTTGAGCAAACGGCAAGACCAACTGCTGTTGTTGTCTGGCGCCGCGAAGAGACGCGCCGAGTGCGCTGTACTGGGCGTAGAACCCAAGCGTCCGAAGCCACGCTGGCTTCCTCTGGTCTGGCGGCGACGCGCCGGGTGCGCTCGAGTCGACCTGTCTTGGTATTTTGTATTTTGACACAACGAAGCATCCGAGCGTTGACTGACTACTGCTGCTGTTCTGCTGCTGCTACTACTGTAAAGTCTACGAGTACGGAGAGGCGCGCGCCGAGTGCGCTTCCCTTCGTGTCTAGGCCCGAGCCCGCGCCAGCCGACTGTAGTTTGGCGACGGAGAGACGCACCAATCGTCGGCTGGTCGTCGGGCGCGAAGCAACGTCGCTGTGTCACCATCCAACTCATCGATCGTGCTGCTGCTGCTGCTGCTGCTTGCTTGCTGCGTGGATAACATCTTGAATTTAGAGACCATGCCATTTTTCGATTGGAAAATCTGGTGACCCAAGCCGTCGGATTTTGGGCCAAAATCTGACGACTTGGGTCATCGGATTCTCAAATCGAAAAAACTCCTGTCGGATTTTGAACAATCAAGAGGCCGTTTCCTATGCGGTTCGATTTCGAGCTTCAGATTTGTATTTTTCGATCTCAAAAACGAAAGCACCGTCCTATGCAGTCCGATTGTGTAGTATACTCCGAGTATCGAGTGCATTTCGTACTCCGAGTACATAATTAAGAGTATGAGGGTACTGGCGGCCTGAATACTCGGAGTACTTGGAGTATGAGCAGTACTGAAGCCCCAAAATACTTGGAGTACAAGGAGTACCCGCAGTATCGGACCCCGAAATACTTCGCGAGTACAAGCAGTATCGAGAGTGTTCATACCCGAAATACTCCG
>MEHQ01003795.1:106832-141074 GCA_008828725.1 Saccharina japonica
ACCCCCCCCCCCCCCCCGAAGACCGCCTGTAATCCCTTTAAAACCGTCGCTTTGTAACGTATGACACGAGTTTCGATCCGGAAAAAGACGAAATCAGAGAGCACTCAACATGATACGGCGGGACTGTTTGCCGCATCGGCCCACAACCCTTTTAGACCACTGCACCTGTCACGTTTTTTGGGACCAAATACGTGGAATTAGTGGATAATAACCTTAATCTTCGCAGCAATACATACGTTAATCCCCACGACGTGAGTTGAGCTTCAAATTATGGTCCGATCGACTTTTCAGCGACCTACAGTAGTTCGAAAATCGAAACAGTCTTATTAGTCTTCTTATGCGAGAAAACACGGATTTGTTGTTATCATACGTGCAGATATTTGAGCAAACGGCAAGACCAACTGCTGTTGTTGTCTGGCGCCGCGAAGAGACGCGCCGAGTGCGCTGTACTGGGCGTAGAACCCAAGCGTCCGAAGCCACGCTGGCTTCCTCTGGTCTGGCGGCGACGCGCCGGGTGCGCTCGAGTCGACCTGTCTTGGTATTTTGTATTTTGACACAACGAAGCATCCGAGCGTTGACTGACTACTGCTGCTGTTCTGCTGCTGCTACTACTGTAAAGTCTACGAGTACGGAGAGGCGCGCGCCGAGTGCGCTTCCCTTCGTGTCTAGGCCCGAGCCCGCGCCAGCCGACTGTAGTTTGGCGACGGAGAGACGCACCAATCGTCGGCTGGTCGTCGGGCGCGAAGCAACGTCGCTGTGTCACCATCCAACTCATCGATCGTGCTGCTGCTGCTGCTGCTGCTTGCTTGCTGCGTGGATAACATCTTGAATTTAGAGACCATGCCATTTTTCGATTGGAAAATCTGGTGACCCAAGCCGTCGGATTTTGGGCCAAAATCTGACGCACCTCACCCTCCATGCGACTCGCCCAATACCTCACGGCGCTTCGCGCTTGGTTGCAAGCAATGTCTGCCTGGTTGGTGAAAACCCAGCGTGCTCCGTCCCGGCATTGTAGGGATGCGAGGGTCTATGGTCATACGACTACGGCCGCGCACGACATAGTACCCCCCTCTAATATAACCCCTCCAAGCTCTTGCGTCGGTTACCATCACTCACCTGGAACCACAACACCCCGCCGGTCGCAAACTCGGGCACCACCTCCGGCATTCTGCGAAGCCCGAGGAAGAAGCCAATAAAGAGGGGTAGCTGCACAACGGGCAGCGCCGCGTTCATCAAGAGACTGCACTCGTACTTCTTGAAGAGGGCCTTGGTCTCCTGCCGGTAGCGCTCAGCTCTCCTCTGCTGGGAGGACTGCTGGTCGGCCTGTTTTGCCATTTTTGGCGATCGGTTGATATGATAACAACAACAACACAAGAAGAGGGCATTACGTCAAGCGTCGGGCACATCACGATCTACTATACTGTATTTAATACTGCTGTAGATAATCTAGAGCATCCCGAATTTTCCGCTCCCACGAGGCGTCGTTGGCAAGAGCCGGACATCATAACATCCACGATCCCCACCAGGCAAAAACGTGTTCTACTGACTGTTGTAGATCGTGAAGGGAACATGTATATCAGGGGATCTATCTGATCTGTTCGAAATATCTATATAATAAAATGGGGATCTGTCTGATCTGTCCGAAATATCTAGATAACAAAATGGGGATCTATCTGATCTGTGCGAAATATCTACAGATAAGAAAATGGGGATCTATCTGATCTGTGCAAAATGTCTATAGATAATATAATGGGAATCTATCTGATCTGCCCGAAGAATCTAGATGATAAAATGGGGATCTATCTGATCTGTCCGATACATCTAGATAACAAAATGGGGATATATCTGATCTGTGCGAACTATCTAGATAATCGAGGGACATACTAAAAATGGGGATCTATCTGCTCTATGCGAACCATCTAGATAATCGAATGGGGATCTATCTGACCTGTCCCAAATATCTATAAAAAAAGGGGATCTATCTGATCTGTCCGGTGTGTCCACGATTTGGCAAGGGCGTGGGCGAGGGCGCAGCCATGGCGACAGAGCGGGCGGGGCAAGGACCGAAATAGGGCTCGCGTTAGAAGCCTTTTTGGGGACGCAGGAAAATGTACTTCTGTAGTTCACCCCCCTTTTGGGGGGGGGACAAAGTACTATTCATAGGGGGGAAATAACAGCACGATCACAACATTGGAAGGCGTTCGGGGTGTGCAAAAGATGCCGTAAAATTTTGCATCCCCGGTTTGCGGTTTTACGACGGCAACAAACGACGAGAAGCGCCGTCTCCCCAACCCTATCTAGGATGCGAGGTGTACAGCACCAAACCAACCCAACCCAATTGTAAGCACTATGTTGTCGTGTCGCTATGCGTATAGTGGACCCAACCCAACCCAACCCAACCCACCCACCCACCCGTGCTTCCGCACGCCAAAACCAACCCAACCCAACCCAACCCAACCCAACGTAAGCACTATGGTGTCTCGTCGCGCTAAGTACCCAGCCCAACCCACCCACCCACCCACCGCACCCACCGACGCCACCACCACCCGTGCTGTCCGACCTCACCAAGCCGGCGACCCATGCCAAGCAAGGCGAGCGCGTGGTGTAGTACCCCCCCCCCCCCCCCCCTCCCTTTCTCCGCCTCTGAAGTATAACCACATAAGTTCCAAAAGGGCTTATAGTATACCAGGTATATAGGGCAGTGTGTATACGAGAACGCTTCGTCACTTGAGCAACGAGAACGCCTCTTTTAGGTTTTGGCAGAGCAGAGATTCTAAAATGAAACTCTAGGGGATATAGGGCAGTGTACGAGCACATATTATACGACAATGCTTCGTGTTGACGTTCCGATTGCTCTTTGCTCTTTGCTTTTATCCATGAGAAATCACGCAAAAATCAGCCAGGTACAGACAAATTAAATATCGCGCGTTGCCCTCGTACCTCCACCGCCGCTTGGAGCAGGTCCATCTCCGGCTTCATCGCCGCCGACCTCGCCGCGTTCCTAGCGCTCACCACCGCCACCGGCAAGATGGCCGACCTCATCGCGAGCGTGATGGCAATGATGGTCAGCCAGTAGGGCATCCCCGTCCCCGCGTGAACGGCATCCACGGCACACATCGCCAGGTGGGGGGGCGTATACAGAGCCATCTTGAAGGTCGCCGGCGCCGCTTCCATCACCGCCTGAGCCTGCGGGAGTACCAGCGGCGGTGGGTGGGTGGGTGGGTGGGTTTTCAATTGGAGGCGGCATTTGGGGGTCAAGCGCGCGCGAAACCGAAGCGTGACCACCAGTGACCAGTGAACAGTGACCTGTCGTTCGTGTTCGGTCGTACAATAGCAGGACTACTTTTCTACTGTTGTTGTTTTGTGCGTATTGCTAATGGCTGTATTCGGACCGTTCCGTGTGTTGATGGCTGATTTGTTGATTGGACAATGCATAGAGTGGATGGTTTTTGTCGTTGTGCTGGAGGCTTTTGCTGTGGCCGGAAACGAATGTCGCCGCCAACAAACGCTCCTGAGATTATCAACAATATAATACAACAGCAACAGCAACAACAGCAACAGCAACAGCAACAACAACAACAACAACAACAACAACAACAACAACAACAACAACAACAACAACAACAACAACAACAACAACAACAACAGCAACAACAATAACAGCGAGGCCAAATGGTGCGTGGCATCTCGTGGCCGGGATGCGATAGTAAACCACCACTACCACTGCTGTTTTAGCTTGTGGTGCTCGAGTTTTTGTATGTTGCATGGTTGTATTTATAGGGGACCTGACGACGTCGGTCTCGAGGGAGTGTGCGCGCGTCCTGCGCCTTCCGGTTTGCGCCTCATGAAACTTCAAAATTCGGTGGGGTTCTGGCCTTGGCCCGTGCTCCACGACGCAAGGCACGCAGCACCTTCTCGTGCGCGCTTCTTGTACGTGCCTACCCGCTATGTACGGTCGGGAACGTACACCACCAGAGTGAGCGATGTAAGCGACGTCCGGGGTCCGCCGTAAGAAGCGTTGCACTACTATTAATAGCTGTGCAAAACCCAAAGCGAAGTTTAACGGTTCCTGTTCGTCCGTGTATTCACGTAGACATCACTGAACTCGTCCTCGTATCGTACCGTACACCGGCGCCGCTGGCCGCAAGTCTACACTGCTATATACTGCTGCTAGCTGCTGTACCAGCCCTTCCGTTCCGGCAAACCAATAAAAAACCAACACCAAGATTTGCCAGCATTAGGGCGAGTAGATACACAAATTCTGCGCACGTGTGACAGAGAGGAGCAATGCATGAAGCTCAACCACGACGTGCTTCCTCTCTGTCTCCCGTCTCCCGTGAGCAGGTGCACGTGTATCGACGAACCCAGGCCTCAGTTATTAACTACCTGACTATATACTCGTACACCTGGTACTTGGTACGATAGGAGTATTGACGAATCTCGAATCTCCGAAAAGGGAAGGTGCTTCGTACTTGGTACAAAGTATCAACATAACCACACCAACAATACGAGCTACAAGCAGCACAGCAAGCGATGTGCATACATGATCGAGGAAGCGCGTCGACAAGCAGCTCGCCTGCAGACTGCAACCAAAACGCACCGTGTCTGCTGCCTCTGCTGCAGCCATTGCAGCATCCGCAGCGGACGCCACCGCACCCTGACCGACGTCTCCGGCCGCAGCAGCAGCAGAGTGTGCCGCTGCCTCCGGTCCTGCTCCTTGCGATGATGAGGCAAAGTCGCCTGAGGCAGCAGCACCCTTGCCGGCGGCGCCCGAGGTCGACATATACCTCCTCGACGGCTCGGCAGCAAAGAGGGCGCTCGGTCTGAGTGCAGAGGCAGCGATGAGCTTCCCACTGGTATTGCTTCTGCTGCTGCTGCTGTTGCAGCTGCTGCTATAGCAGCTGTTGTTCCTGCTACCCGTGTGTCTGCAGTCAGCAGCAGCAGTGTGCGTTCCGTCCATGTTGCTGCTCTGTGCTCCGAGCGCTATCCCAAGCTGCTGCTGGCCTGACCGCAACCGTGAGGCGCCATTGCGTGCGGTGAGCAACCCCCGGGATAACCCCGGGGCCGATTGGCCAAGGCGGAGCATCGTGAGCCTGGCCCGAGTCTCTGGAGGGCGTGGCACCCCCAAACAGCCAAAGGGTTTGTCGAAGTTCGGAGCATCGGGTTTCTTATAGAGATCGCGAAAAAATATCATAGAGGGAAGGACGTGATCTCCCAGATCCAGAAATCTACGGAGATCGCAAATTTGCGGGTTACTTTACCAGGCAGGAAGGGTAGATAAGCTAAAACCGATCGCCCCCGGCGGTGGCCTCGGGGGTATGCACACGGCGATTCTTGAGTGATTGCCAGATAGCTGAGTTTTGTCTTCCATACTCCCCTCTGGTATAGGCACCAAGAGCGAGAAGTGCACAATAATATGGTTAGCTACGACGTACTTTTTTACTCGTGAGCACAAATACTTTCCGACGTTGCGAACGAAGTACCAGATCGTAGTGCAGTAAAAGTGCCGACATGTGCGGAACGTATCGTAGCGACGGGGGGGGGGCTGCATAGATACGCCACATCTGATATCTGAGTTATTACAACGAAATTCTTATAAGATCACAGCCCAAGGGCGCGCGCGGCAGGGATGAAACGGGTTGGGGGTTCAACCGTCTAGTACGTATAGTCGAACACGATTCCCCTTCACAACCAACTGCGCACAACCCACCCACGCTTTTTTGGGGGGACAAACTTCTTGGAATTAGTGTGGGATAGTTTTTGCACAAAATAAAAAGTATCTGGACAGTTTTAGGTTATGATTTTTTTCTGTGTGCTTTTTTGTATGTTATGCTCCGATGATGCATGCATGCATCTCCTCAGATCAGTCAGACTCGCTTGTGGCCGATTCACGGACGGGCGTACTGTTGACTAATCACGTGTGCGTGCGTGCGTGCGTGCAGGGTCGTCCTGTGTTGTGTGGTTTCGGGGCGATGAAGGCTCTAACGCTGCATGTACGCGAAAAAGAGGCGGGGGGCAGGAGCGGTCGACCGCGGTCTCTCGCTGGCTGTCACGGATGGCAATCGACACAGCAACCCCCCTCCTTTGCCGCATGCTGCAAGATGCACCCTACTACAGCATAGCCGCGTCAATCCGTTGGCATCGAACGCGAGACAGGAGCAAAACACAACAACATGGAAATCCTACGAATCCTCATGTAGGTATAATATTTATATTAGTAAGCGATTTGACGACTCTTATCAAATTCGTTCCCAATCCGAATACGGCGTCGTATACATCTACCTTTACACATTGTTTCGCTGTATCTTCTCACGCAATACCTCGCGCTCATACATACCAAGGAACACATTATAGGCTACCACAGAATGTACACCGCCTCCTCCCCAGGAGCTATATACGCGCATTTGTTCACAGCAGTAGGTACACCGGCGGCTTCACCTAATGAAATACAAACTGGGGCTGAAACCGGTGCAGCGAGAACCGAACAACAAGAGCAACCGGCTACTCTGGCGTCAATCCGCCTTTGAGAGACAACACTGGCCTTAGAGCATGGGGCGGCGAGACGAGATAATCGACTGCTATCGATAAGAGACGAGATAATCGACTACTATTAATAATGGTACTCTTTCTGTGCCTCTCCTCTGCCAGAAAAAGAGCCCGCACGGGTACGAGTAGCGTCCCGAAGCTCAACGCGCTACGTAAAAGCGCCGCAAACTGCCCCCAAAAAGACTACGCGCACTCGCGCTGTAGTTCGTAGCCCGTACAAGTAGCAACGAAAAGCTGAAAGCAGTCGTTTCACATGCGCAAGACGATCTACCACTACTGTTATTCAATACTACTCTGTACACCAGCGTGCACGAGCTTCATCGAAATACTCAAAATAGTACTGCATCAAACGCAAGTGCGCGCGTTTTCGGGCCGCGGATTCCCCAACTATGTTGGTGGGCTCTCCGTCCAGGAAAAAAAGGAGGAAGCCTGAGGGAGCCGAGCCTAACGCAGAGATCAACCGTCAGCTGAAGTAGGCCCACTGAAACTGTGTCCGCAACAGCTGGCCGCCCTTACGGCACGCGTTAGCCGTAACAGCGTATGTTGGTCGTGTCTCCCTTCAGCGAGCACTGTCCGCCCTTCTCCAGATACTGGTGAAAACGGCCAGAACGTCAACGAAGCAAGGATAGAAGGTGGGAAGGGGGGGGGGGGGCGTTGTTATCAACCTCTTGAACACACATTCCCATAGCGTGAAGCGCCATGGAACGTGGTACTTTTGAATATGACAATGATGTGCCTCGTACGGGGTATCCTCTGGGGGCACTCCAGCGTCACCCAGAAAAACAGTACGTAGCACAACACGTCGATCACCACAAACCTACTGCAAAAAGTACAAAAACAAACCTGCTGGTGGTACGTCTCCGCGCGATAGAATTTCGTTGCCTCTTTGATCTCCGTCACAATAGGCCTGCGCAGATACCAAGCAAAGACATCATCGACGCAGTGGGCGAAGGGTTAGTGGGGAGGAATCGCGCGCACGAAGGGAGCCCCAACACGTACAGCGGTGTGGGGCGATTGGCAAGGGAATCAAGCAGGGCGTCTCGGGGTGCAGTTTCGACTAGAGACAAACAAAAAAGCCACGCACGATGATATAACAAATGCTGATCTTTAGTTTTCTTCTTCGTATTCGTTGTGGGAATATTTATGAGTGGTCAGCGTTGAAGCTCTGCACATTAAAGGGTTGCCAACACAATACTGACAATGTTCTTTGGGGGAATATTTATGAGTGACCAGCGCTGAAGCCCATGCTGCGCACCTTGTCGTATGGAAAACCTAGCAATAACAATATGACTGTGAACAGCGTTTTCCGGCGATGTTGACGGGAACAAAAAAGTAGGCATTGCCTCATATAAAATAAGGTACTTCAGCACTCAATACCCGTGTGTGAGAACTCAGGGAGAAATTTCCTCACGCATGAAAACACGTTTATATAGAGCAGCGACGCTAGTCCCTACCAAGCGACGCGGCGTCGCTACGAGTACTGTCCGGAGCACTCGTAACAAGCTCGACTACCACTGCTACAGTCTCGTGACGCATTCATTCAAGCGACGGTGAAAGACATTAACACGCTACGACGCATAAACGCGTCAACAAGAACGTTGTACTATTGATAAGCGTTTTCGCTCATGTGCCGAAACGGAGCGCAGCATCCGTCCGGGCATGCGGCGGGACGAGACTTCCAGAGGACTACAAAGCAGCAGCAGCAGCAGCAGCACCTGCAAAAACCTACTCATAGCAGGACCCAGAAAACGGCTTTTTCTCACTTGACATGCTTGGCCTGCTCGACTTCCTTCGACGCGAGCGCGATTTCTTTCTGTTCTGGGGTGGTGAAGTATATCCTGAGGGAAGCGAAAAGGAAGAAATAAGGCAAGATAAGCGATCGGTACGTAAAAACGAGAAAAGGGTTCGTGTGACAAGGCGGGTCGAGTTGAGGGGGGAAAAAAACGGGCCGAAGGGATCCACAGTAGTACTGTTTACGACTTGGTTATTTACTACTAGGTATTACGGAGGACCATACGTAGTAAATAGGACCAACTACTGCTAGTAGAAATATGAGGAGAAAACATGTACCAACTTTGTTTTTCGGGGTGTACCGTAGGTCCTAATCACTACGAGCATGCCTCCCCGAAATAATCGGGAACGTACTATTCAGAACCGAACCTGGTGGGTAAACATAGGGGGGGGTAAGTGGTTTTTGGCCCCGTCGTGGGCTTTGATTACTATGCCTCCGCGTAATAGGAAACCGCGCTTTCACCCTTTGACTTACCGCCCCCTACACCAAAACTAGCATTAGTAAGGCCATAAAAAAGACCTCGAAGCGCCCAAAAGGGCCGGACCGGTTTCTCAGCATATCTTTGCTAGGAACTCCCGCGCATTTTCTTTTTTTGGTGGCACCCCCGAGATGTCTTTTTTTCTTTTCTTTTTTTTTTTTGCTCTCACCCAGAGCGGTACTGTGAGCCGCGGTCGTTTCCCTGTCGGTCGAGCGTGGTGGGGTCGATGCGATCCCAAAGCACGGTCAACAGCTCGTTGTACTTCACTGCGCAGAGACGAAAACAAAAACATGCACGGAAAGGAGCAGAGGCTGTCGAGGTCAAAACGAGTAAAAATGGAAAAAAGGGACATATTTATTATCCTGAAAAATGAAAATTTTACTCAGCCGTAGTCTGGTGCAGTGTCCGTAGGTCCACCAATAAGAAATACTCTACAGAAATAATAATACCAGGTATAATAATAAGAATAAGAATAACACAAGGCTCACTTGTTCGGGGGCGCTAATACAAGCGGATTAAGAACCCGTGCTCGGCTGCGATCGCTACACTAAACCCTATACAATACACTATGATCAAGGTTGTTTAACGATGGCTGGTGTCACAACAGGGTTCTAAGGCTTGCTCAGATTAAGTGTATCAAGTTGGCGGGCCCATACCGTAAGTATGTACGTACGTAAATAGTCTCACCAACGCGGGGATCGAATCGAACCCTGAGAGCTTCAGTGTGCCCTGTTGTTCCCGTACAGACCTCCTTGTAAGTGGGGTCCATCTTGTGCCCGTCAATGTAGCCGACTTCGGTCTCCAGAACGCCAGGGATACGCTGGTACGCGAGCTCAACGCCCCAGAAGCAGCCTGTCACGACGGGACAAAACGAAAAAACAAAAAAGCAGGAAAGCAACACCTGTGGGCTAAACAGCTGCCAGGTATAGAAGTACTGACTGCTACGACTGTACATGTATACACTATACCGGCGCTCTCATGAGTTAAAGCAGCCTGAGATTGTCCGGGGCAAGTAAGACACTCATCCGGGGGCAGCAATACTAAAACTAGAGATTGAAACCGTGGAAAACACCCTTTCTCGAATAAGAGGATAATAATAAAATAAAAAAACATGAAAAGCTTCTGGGCCAGTACCCGTATGGATACCCCAGTTTCTTATCAGAGTTTCTTATCAGAGGGCCGGTCCTCTATGCATGCATGGTGTGTAGTACGTGATTGTTGTTGATTGACAAGTGAGTAAGCACACAGAATAAATCATGAGCTTGGGCACACAGAGAGTACAGACCATGCACATATGCATGTATATAGAACACAACAAACACGTTAACTCGGAAGAAACGGGTTACACGTTACAACCAGATTCGTGTAAAGACAGCAGCACCGAATATATACCCGGGCTCCTTTTAGGGTGTTGCGCTGTTGCGCCAGCCGCCAGCGCAACTTTTCCCGCGAAATAACTCAAATGTGCAACACGCAATTACAATTGCGCAGCACGTTTCGAACAAGGCGAGAAAAATGTTGCGGAGCCTTTTGTGCCGCAGGCTAATTTATTTCGGTGGTATTTTTTTCGCCGCAGGCCCGAAACTTTTTAGGCTGTTTTCGGCGCAGTATTTGTGTAGTTTTGCAAAAAAAAAACTGTAGCATTCATGTTGGGGAAAAATACTTGGAAATAGTACATATGCCCACACACCTGTATGGGGTACGTTTTGGCTCTCTAAAAAGGTTAAACCGATGCGGCAAGATGCATACTTGAAGGGTACTTTTCGGCGTTTCTTAACGAATACAAATAGTACCTGGTATGTCGCATTTTTTTTGCCTCCGGGACCCCTCCGGGGCTCCCTGAGGGGTGCGCAACACGCCTTCGGCTCGTGTTGCGCTACGTGCAACAAGCCCCTACGGCCTACAAGGAGCCGATATATACCCACATCCAGTGTTGTGAACCCAAAATGAAAACGGCTCGGTCGATTGTTCGGTGATTGTCGAAAATGTTGGTCGGTTTCCGCCGGTCTCGGTCGGTTTCCCGTGCGGCTTCTCGGCGAAACCAGCCAAACCGTCAACTTTTCGAAGGGCTTCGTGTGCATATGTTGGTATCATGTGACGACATGATCGTATTACGGTGTAATATGGCCTTCTGGCAGTATATACCTGCGGCTGCTGCGCCATACAGTAGAGGCGGATACACTTATAACCCACAGAAAGCAGGAGTTACATACAAGCAGAAAAGCAACCAATTGCTGAGAGCGCCTTCGTGGCGCGGGTAGGCGGAATCCGACGCAAGTCGACGAGGGAAGAAAGTGCTGAAACATTCTCGCGATAAAAATGCAAGGCAAGAACCGTAGTGGGGGAGGAGGAAGAAAAGCCTACTTTGTGACCCCGGGTCTGAGTTACGACAAGAAAGAAGAGAGAAAGGAAGGGCGAAGATAATAAATGGGATGGACGAAAAAAGAAATAAATAAATAAAGACAAGACAAGACTAGTGTTGTGAACCGAAAACGAAAATGGCTCGGTCGGTTTTTCGGTTCATGTCGAAAATGTCGGTCGATTTCGGTCGGTTTCCGGGGCTCCATAGAGATACACCAGGCATGTATGTACTGTACTCGTACACGTTTTATCGGCATAGGGGGCAGCGAAGAAAATAAAAACGCTAAAACAAAACCGACTCAGTTTCCGGTTTCGGTCGGTAAACACGGACCGAAAGACGGTTTAAAGGTTTTCGATTCGCAGTACCCTCCCTGCCTACGAGTATACCTGTGGTAAGGAATGATACTTTGGGATGATACCTTGTACATGTACTGCGGCGTGTAACATCAGCAAACTCGGCATCATCGGCGCGTCGACATCAACATGCTGCGTCGACATCAACTTGCTGCGTCCGCATCGAAATGCCACCTGTGTATAATACAGCTACCTGGTACCAGGGTACGAAGCAATGCTCAACGGAGACCACAGTAGTAGTAGTCCCAAAATATAAGGATCGTTATATTATTGTTATCGTTGCCATTCGACAATGATGTGTAGCATGAGCTTCAGCTTTGATCACTCAGCACTCCGAGAGAATAAAACCACAGAAACCGTTATTTTTACTGGTACTGATAATCAAACGGTCCTTAGACTTAAGGGAGCGCCTATTTGTAACCAGTGGGTTACGAATTCCAGGTACAATTATGTAACCCCTAGCTGAAAAAGCCGAGAGGCACCCCCTATAGCCCTGCCTTGCACACGCCACCTCTACCCCCTACTCCTGCCCCTAACCCTGAATCGTGCCCTCGGATAGCTGCGTAAATAGGGGCACATCCTAATCCTTAGATTTAATACAACACGTCCTCTGTGAGTTTGACCGATTGAGTGGTTGTGGTACTCAAGTTGGAATCATAGCGGCTATCTGAGGGCATGATTCGGCGTTGGGGGCAGGGGTAGCGGGTAGAGGTGGTGTATAGGGTCAGGGTTGGGGGCATAGGATTAGGGTTAGGGTTATATAATTACGTAGGGGGGTGTCTCTCGGGCTTTTTGAGCTAGGGGTTCCAAAATATTGTTTTTACAAATAGACGTATTGTATATAGTAGGTACATCGTGGTATACTGCTGTATACAGGACACTCAACAACAAAACGAGCAACGAGGAAGACACGATCAGATTTACTGGAAAATAAGAAAAAAATGTACTATTGTCAGTGTAGATAGCACCCATTCTCAAATAAGAAGGAAGTTAGACTTTGCGCATACGTTTCCTTGGTTTCCGTGGTTTTCTGCTTGCGGGAATGTTATGAGTGATCAACGTTGAAGCTCATGCTGCACATTGTCGGATGGCAAAGCCAATAATATTAATAAGAACCCAGCCTGGCTCCGATTTCCTGTTTCCTATATGATGAATACAGTAGGGGGGGCTATATGAGGCGGTCTGAATAAGGCGGTCATTCGAGATAAGGCGGTCAGAATCGGCTTGACACGACAGAAGGTGCGGAAAGGGCGGCTACCGCCCTATATAGCAACGTACCCTATATAAGGCGGTAGCCGCCCCTTTCAGGGCGGCGACCGCCTTATTCCGGGCGGCTACCGCCCTATCCAAGGCCCATTTTCGCCTCCACATCAGTATGAAACCTCGCCCTGGTGCTGCATTTGAGCGAGGTACAGTACAGGCCACCTAATAAGAAACATCAAATCTGGTCCAGGCTGGATTTCTTAGCCGAGCGGGGGTGCTTTCTACACTAATTCCAATATAACGCCTCGTACATTTATGATTTTCCTCTAGATCTCAGCCTGGCTTTCTTATTAGCCTGTTTCTTACTTAGAATAGGCGACCTGTACTATATAGGCCGTATGACACCCCTCATGTTGTTGCTGCGAGGATACATACACTATGTTGTGAATGTCTAGCAAAGCGAAGGGTCCTCTCCGTACAACAACAGTACGGCGGTGTGTGTCTTCAGGGGGTGGTGCGTGTCTTCAGCGGGCTCTGTCGCCCGTAGCTCAATCAATTTTATAATTCTCAACATGAGGGCGCATGCAGTTTTGTTTTCGACACCACACTCACAATTATTCAACTTCGAACTCCAGAGAGGGGGGGGAGGGGTCTACGCCTGAACAAAATGCATACAAAACTTCAACCAGGGGTCGGTCAAGGGCCACCCCCCCCTCCTTGATACAAGGCCTTCCCAACCCTGAACAATATGTATTCACTACTGGAACCAGGGGAAAGTTAAGAGCCACTCCCCCTCCTTGATACAAGGCCTCCTGTACCACTACAAAATACGATGATGATGTGCGGAGAGATCACAGGACCTAGGTGTGGGTAGTTGCGGTGACTCTAACAACAGCAGTGGAGAGCATCTGATAGAGATATACACTACGAGTATATCTCTTCGAATGCAAAGCGGCAATCCAATAGGCACACCAACTGCTGACCAGACCTACAGTAGTGTCATTGACTCGCACCCTGCCTACATGCTTCTGTATGTGCTTGTCTTAGTACGCCACCATCTGGGAAATCGCGAAAAACACCCCAGACACTCCCGACTCTCCGGACACGCCAGCTCGGACACTCACATAAGACAATGCCATGATGGAAAGCCAGCGTAGGCCGAAGAACGGTAAAAGCATGCTGAATCGCTGAATTACGGGTGCATATCAGGAATGCACGCATGCATGCATGCCCGCTTACTACAGGACAGTACAGCACCCAACAAAGTAGCTAATCAGGACACCAACCCGCACCAAGTATGTTATATGGGGAGTGATAAATGTGCCCCCGGGGGCACATCTCTTAACGACGCCCCCGGGGGCCCTTTTTGCTTATTGCGCCCCCGGAATTGGGGCTGATTACAAAGCACATCACCACGAGCGATTACGACGACCGTAGAGCAGCAGACCTGTCTGGGAATTGTCTACTGCATGTGCTGCTGCGGTGTGTGCTGTAGTTCCGCCGGTCATCGCGTTTCGCGCAATATACAGACGGCTTCGTGTTGTCGATACCCAGGATATTTCCAGGCATTGGTTCAGGGTGCAACATCAAGCTAAAAGTGCCTCTACATGATGCACGCGCCACGAGCGATGACGACGGCCGTAGGGCATTGTCTACGGCATGTGCTGCTGTGATGTATGCAGTAATGCCGCCAGGTATCGCTTCTCGCTCGATATACAGACGTGTTTGTGTTCTCTTATTCCCAGGCTATTTTTGGGGGCACATCAAGCGAAAAGTGCCTCCGAAAGCAGACTACAGTACATACATGAAGCACGCTACTACGACCGAGTACAACGATCGTAGGGCACCAGACTTCTCTGGGACTTGTCTACGGTATATGCTGCTGAGGCCTGTGCACTAGTTCCGCCGGCCATCGCTTCTCGCTCGATATACATACGTGTTCGTGAGCTCGATACCAAGGATATTCTCCAGGCCATTTTTGGGGGCGCACCACGCTAAAGGTGCCTCCGGAAATAGGCTGCATGAAACACGCCACCACGAGCGATAACGACGATCGTACGGCAGCAGACTTGTCTAGCAATTGCCTACGGTATTTGCTGCTGCGGTGTGTGCAGTAGTTCCGCCTGTCGCAGCTTCTCGCTCGACGTACGTATGGGTTCGTGTTCTCGATACTGAGGATCTCTCCAGGCCTTTTTTGGGGGCGCATCAAGCTAAAGGTGCCTCCGGAAATAGGTTGCATGAAGCACGCCACCACGAGTGATGACGACGACCGTACGGCACCAGACGTTTTTGGGTGTTGTCTATACGGCATGTGCTAATGTGGTGTATGCAGTAGTTTCGCCGGTCATTGCGTCCCGCCCGATATCCATACCAGGTATATGTTTGCTCTAGAGTACTTACAATGATTGTTCCTGCGTTGAACACTCGTAGACGATGATCTGCTGACGGAAGATGTTAGAGTCTACTTACTGTAATAACCGAAGTATATATGTGGCAAGTCCTATACTTAAATAATACGGGAATGCAGTAACTAACTGTTTTATGTACAATTCAGAGTTCAAAGGGGGGCGAACTTACCCAGATAAGTATATGCGAAATGAATATTATTCACGTGCGGAATGGTGCATACTTCACAGACTCGTACTCGAATGAACATGGAAGGAAGCGGAACATTGAAATACATTTCGAGACCACCAACTACTATTAATAGCACAGGTATACGAGTACGCGAATTGAATAATGGGCCTTAAATAAAATGTCAAATATACTCCCGAGCGGAATGGCACCAACTTTACAAATCTTACAACAGCAGTAGCAGGCATGTGTGTATGCGCGAATTCAATGCCCATGAAATAGGGTTGCCAGTCAAATGGTTCCGTGCTGAATGTCACTTAGTTTACACGCATACACGAACTCCAATGCAAAGAAACGGAACACCAAAATAGATGTCTGGCGTCAATACTACCAATGATCAACATTGACAGAACACGTATACGAGTACGCGAATTAATCATATTTCCAAGGGCAACTTATAGTTGCTTCCGTGCAGGATGGCACCTACCTACTTTAGAGTTGGCCCTTAAGGCTTACAGGTATATCAAACGCCAATGAAAATGGGTGGACAAAGAACACCCAAATAATACACGTATGTATTTACCAGAATTCCACAACCCATCTGCTACACACACCACAGCAGCAGGTGCCATAGACAATCCTCACACGGGCCCACTACGTACTACAGCACTGCAGTACTGATCGTATCAATATATAGGTATAATAGGGGCCATATAATAGTAGTTCCCATAGTAGTTTGGTAGTCCCTTGGTAGTTTTACTACTTAATTACTGCTGTAGTCTGTTTTCGGAGATATCCTGAATATCGAGAACATCACGAGCACGTCTGTATATCGAGCGAGAAGCGACGACCGGCGGAACTACTGCACACGCTGCAGCAGTACATGCCGTAGACAATATCCAGACAAGTGTGGTGTCCTACGGTTGACGTGATCTCTTGTGGTGGCGTGCTTCATGCAATCCGTTTCCGGAGGCATTTTTAGCTTGATGTGCCCCCAAAAAACATCGTAAGTATCGAGAACACGAACCCGTCTGTATATCGCGCGAGAAGCTGCGACAGGCGGAACTACTGTACACACCGCAGCAGCAAATACCGTAGGCAATTCCTAGACAGGTCTGGTGCCGTACGATCGTCGTTATCGCTCGTGGTGGCGTGCTTCATGCAGCCTATTTCCGGAGGCACCTTTGGCGTGGTGCGCCCCCAAAAATGGCCTGGAGAATATCCTTGGTATCGAGCACACGAACACGTATGTATATCGAGCGAGAAGCGATGGCCGGCGGAACTAGTGCACAGGCCTCAGCAGCACATACCGTAGACAAGTCCCAGAGAAGTCTGGTGCCCTACGATCGTTGTACTCGGTCGTAGTAGCGTGCTTCATGTATGTACTGTAGTCTGCTTTCGGAGGCACTTTTCGCTTGATGTGCCCCCAAAAATAGCCTGGGAATAAGAGAACACAAACACGTCTGTATATCGAGCGAGAAGCGATACCTGGCGGCATTACTGCATACATCACAGCAGCACATGCCGTAGACAATGCCCTACGGCCGTCGTCATCGCTCGTGGCGCGTGCATCATGTAGAGGCACTTTTAGCTTGATGTTGCAACCTAAACCAATGCCTGGAAATGTCCTGGGTATCGACAACACGAAGCCGTCTGTATATTGCGCGAAACGCGATGACCGGCGGAACTACAGCACACACCGCAGCAGCACATGCAGTAGACAATTCCCAGACAGGTCTGCTGCTCTACGGTCGTCGTAATCGCTCGTGGTGATGTGCTTTGTAATCAGTCCCAATTCCGGGGGCGCAACAAGCAAAAAGGGCCCCCGGGGGCGTCGTTAAGAGATGTGCCCCCGGGGGCACATTTATCACTCCCCATGTTATATATACGGGAAACAATGCTTAACACGCCTCCTTGGCACTGTAAACAAAACCACGAAAACAAACAAGGATAAAACAAATATTTTCAACGGTTTTGGGTGGGGCAGGGGGGGGGTGAGGTGTATGACATCCAAATCCTCGCGCGCCCCTGCTCAACATGCAAAGTGTGTGTGTGCGCCGGTCTGCTCTGCTGTGCTTTGGTGTGTGTTTGACATCACACATGTTCACTGGATTCAGTACTGGTACACTGCTGCAACGCTGTACCTTCCTTCTTCGAGCACACGTATGATATCCCTCTTCGTCAGGCCCTCTGGGTCATCTTTGTCATTTTGGTCGGGATTACTCTGTGCTGTGTACCTTAAAACGCTGTATGTTCTCAGCAGGGCGGTTGCCGCGTTATTGGGATATTACCAAAAGCCCATTAGGGCGGTCTTTCGAGATAGGGCGGTCAAAATACTACACCGCCTTATATAGGCCCCCCTAGTTTGTACTCGTATATAGATGTCTTGCTGTATGTACTCCGTATACGAGTGACATCCGGCGGTGACAATCCGACTTGGAGTGTGTTCAGGCGGAGAGAGAAGGCACGGGCGCTTCAAAAGGCCGAAATCTCGCGCTTGTGGAACCTCAGGCCGTGCTGTACAGCAGCAGTAGAAGAACAAACACGTGTCACAACACATGATACTTGACCTGGTGGTCTATTTTTGAGTACGGACTCAGGTTCAGCTTGAGTCTGTGGCACTTTCCTTTATTGTCTGTGTAGCGTCAAGGAGACGTCAGGTTGTTGGAGCATCCAGGCTTGACGACAAGCTGGATGAACGATACGAATACGTAGTGTGGGGCAAAAGGAGGACTGCCCTTGCCGCGCTTTCAACGATCTTGGGTGCCGTCCAGTCATTACTTGTGCACGGGACAACACACGGGCTGACGAACACGCCAAGTAGTCTTGGAATACGAACGACGGCAAGTAGTCTTGGAGTACGAACGACCACAGCAGTCACTCGTACAATAAGAAGATACAGATATCTATGACCTCGACGAATGACACCGACGCAGGGCATATCCATGCGACGGTTGGGCCGAGATCCTGGCACTCACATACTGCTGCAGCTGTCTAGTTTACAAAGCAGTGGCGGGACATAGCCACAACCAAGCCGGACAACGGGCCGATAAATACGAACCGAAAGCCGAGATGATCTCGTGTGCGTACGGACATGGACAGGGTGCTGGATTTCCAGAAAACGCCCGCGGGAAGACAATGCACAATGCACCGATTCAAAATTCAGCAGAAATCTCAACTGAGAGTACATTCGTATACTGCTGTAGATCTCGGAGGCAAGCTGCGCGTACGCCTACGCGTACTCGTAATGCGTTTGTTTGAAGACCACCTACGAATACCACATCTGGCATCGAGCTCGAAGCTCGGAAGGTCTCTCTCTCCTCGTGGACAAACCCTAAAAAATGACGTACCTGCGGCGAATATTCCTGTTTCAATCATCGGCGGCGAAGGCATGCTCGAGATCGCCTTCGTGACCACAGCTGCTGCATCTGGACCTAGAGACATGGACTTGGCGTTTCCCATGAACCGAGACCTTTTCCTGCGCTGTTTAGAGTTTGGAGTGCTGGCGTGGTTGGCTTCAAGAAGGTGTGAGAGTACGGGTGTGGTTCGCTTCAAGAAGGTGGCCCACATTTCCACAGCATCGGCAAGTTGCGCCGCATTTACAACATAATTACCCCGTGGTGTGTTGGCCTTCCTGTCTTTCTGAAAACTTTTAATTTTTCCCGCCGCGCCCATGCGACGACACGATGATCAAAACAGAAATAGGCAACACTTTCTTTTGGGAGCTGTCTGCGATCAGGTGCGAACCCTCTGCACACCGTGATTTGGTTGCACATAGTGATGCTTTTAGCGCAATTTCGCTGGCGTTGCAGAAATAAAGCCTGCTCTTTCAAAGGATCGATTTGAAGCCAGAAATAGCAACCTTCTCTGCTGTGCAAGACTTGCGCGGCCCTCGTGAGCGGTGATTATGCTGTTTTCAAGACGACTGACCGCCTTTGTAATTCCGGTTGGCTCGCTCCCCGCAATTGCCTCGTGTCTGGTGTGCTGCTTGTCGTGCCCCCTGCAGGTCAAACCATGGGCGTCGGTAACATCTTTGTCGCTACCACGCTGGCCCCGGTGGTGGTCCTGTTCGCCAGCGTGAGCCTTAACTTGTTCACCATCGGGCTTGAAAAGCTCGCAATTTGTGAGAGATCGCCCTGCCCTGGCTCTGAGCACACCACAGCAGCAGCAGCAAGCAGAAAGTAGTCTAGGCTTGCTCTACGTACAGCAGTAGGTCTACAGTCAGTACAGATAATGGTCTAGCACTGGTATGACATGACACAATGTAAATAGAGGTTGTTTGGCTGTTTTAGTGTTTCTGTTGTTGCCCCGCTCCTCTTGCGGTTGGTTACGGTCGTTGGCTCTCTTCGGCGTTGCGGCTTGCTATCATACTCGTAGGAAGGACGTGGGGTTGCCTGAGGATGGCGCAAGCAACGTGCAGAAGAAGCATCAAGGTCTTTCTTGGCTGTGTTGCAATTGGCCCGCTTTTGGTCACCCCAGCTGTTTGTCGTTTGTTCGAACTGCTTTACACCCACAGCTCACAGGTTTATGTACATACACACCAATATGACTATGCACGAATACTGCTGCTGTGTTCTTCTCACGGTTTGATGGTCTGCTATCCGTATCCGTGTATCCTTGACACTTGACAGCTTGACAGCAACAACGAAAACACTGCTGTACTTACGCCTGATGTGTGATATGATACCCGCAATCGGTAAGGTATCCGACGTAATAAATGGTGCGAATTTTCCATTGGTTGTGTACCAGTATATATATGTGCGACGCGTGTCGGTTTCCCATTGGTTTGCTTCGTGTCCGACTGCATGACTGCACGAGTATTTACGAACACCTACTACGTACAGGTAGGTACGCCTCGTACCTGGTGTATCATATACCTTGTACCGGGTCCTGTACCGGTAGCTACTGCTGCTGCAGAGTACCTGCAGTTGTTGGTCATTCGTTTTCCTACGCCGCTCGCTGTTGATCGATCGCTCGATGGCTCCCACGCGGTATATATCGACCGATATCTTATACTATACGTAATATAATACTTGACATAAAAATGATGTAGTTTTTTTTTTTTTTTTTTTTCGGTCTCAGGCCATCTCTTACGGATGGGTTCTGAAAACTGAAAATGAACGTTTTCAGTTTTCAAAACCGATTGGCTCTCTTACGGGGTTGAAAGTGGGCCCATTTCCGATCAAGTTTTTCAATTATCACTTTCAAGTCGGCCTCCACTCGGAAATGGGGCCCCATTTCCGATCGAGATCACGATTGAAACTGGCGATTGGATTTGGAATCTATGGGTTTCCACACATCGTTGGAGGCAACACGCGTACAAATGTACCGCAAACAGCAGCAGTTGAGTACGAGCCGCGTCTGTTGCCAAGCAAGCAACAACACAGGTGTACTGCTGCTGCTGCTGCTTGCTGTGCCACACTCCCCACCCGCGCGTGCCTCAGACATCACCACAATGCGATGGGATCGGATTGTGATGGTGTCGGCCACGAGAGCCTTTCGATTGCCCTTGCAGCTGCGACCTATAGGCTGCGACTAAACGAGGAACACAGACAGGGAGGAGGAAAACACAACTTTTAACGACACCCCTCCGTCGTGTTTTCCGTTGTCCCGGCCACCGCCGGGTACAATGCTTCTGCGCTGCGTGCTCCGGTGCGACGAACACGTCGATCACCCGTAGTCCAGGGCGGCAGCGAAATAGTTCGGAGGCGCTTTCGCGTACGACGAGTATATACGAGTACTCGTACGAGTAGTACCGTTCCTCGTACTGCTGCTGCTGTACACTTTTTGTCACAACTTGCTGCCCAGAAATCATTTTCAATTCTTGGGTCATGATAAGATAGCCAACTGAAAAATTCTCAATTGGTTTTGACGCTCGAAAAAAACGTTCATTTTCAGTTTTCAGAACCCATCCGTAAGAGATGGCCTCAAAGCTTCGTTTTTTTGTTATGTTTCTGTACATAATAAAATACCATCACTGCTGTAGGTACATATCGTTATTGCCTGTATCATACATATCATGCTGAAATCCCGGGGTTGTCGCAAGTTGAAAAGGGGCAACTCATCACCAGGCGTTCCTGTTTATATGATGACAATATCGAGTTCGACGATGTGTGTTGGTTTTTAAAGTTGGACGTGAAAATGTACAGCAGCAGTATTCACGATTGCATCTCCAAGAGGTGAACACTGCACTCACGCACACGCACGAAAGCACCGTGGCTGTCACAAACGCCGGAGTTAGAAGCGCGGGTGCTGTTGCACCCCTGCTGTTGCACTGCTGTGCTGCTGCTGCTGCTGTTGTACCGCTGCTGTCCTTGTAGTGTGTACCGTGGATGCGCGATTGCTTTCGTAATTCCGAGGAGGTGTGGATGTTTATCGTCCTGCCCAGCAAGTGCACCACTCTTGAGATTATGCATTCATTCCTATTTCCCAGCACGACAGGGATCATGGCACACGCACACACATACAGAATCACCGTCCGTGGCCGTCACAAAGGGAAAAGGTTGATGTGCGACTGTTGTTGTACCGTGGCTGCCGCATAGTAGAGAGCTTGAGGCCTGGAGGGGCGGTGTGGCAGAGCAGCAGCAGCAGCAGCGCGAATAGCTAAAAATTGGGGTTTCTGTAATCCTGGGCGGCTCGGCGGCTCGGAAAGCAATCCCGTGAAAAAGAGCCAGCTTGCGCGACTTTGGACGCCCAGCCTAGCACCGCCACGGAGCCCGGCCAGGGGCCAAACTTGCACCCTAGTGTACACGCGGCCCCCCTCTGCCGTCTGCGTACCCCGCAGCCGAGAGCGCGAGAAACGGCCGGCGGCTGAAACAGAAAAATATCCCAATGCGCAAAAAAATGTATTTCACATACATAAACATGTTATACTCGTGGTATCACATAGTGTTCAGCTCATACTCGCACGTAGAGCATACCTGGTACAGCTGTATATCTATCTATCTATTATATATAGTTCGTCTGATGCCCAAAAAACAATACTTTAAACAAGTGATATTTGATGCCCAATTTATCATAGCAACTTAGAGTGGAGCAAATAAATGCAACAAAAACAAATCCTCCCACACAAGTTCAAAACGCACGCTCCTCCCTACGCCGGCATGCCCGGCACCGTCTTCTTACGTTGCAGGCTGGCATACTGTAGTACAGCTCGTACGTGCGCCGTGCTTGTCGTCGTGGCCACAGCGATTCGCGGCAGCTCTACGTACGAGTATTGCTGCAGTGCGGTTGCTACTTTTAACCTTTGCTGAGATTGTATCGTTCATCCTCGCTCTGGTCATACTCGTATCGTATGATACGTACGTCGCCTTCTGTCGCCGTGCGCGACGAAAGCACTACGTACTGCTTTAGAAAGGGACGGGGTCTCTGAAGGCCCCTATTAATAGATAACATCCCCCCCTCCTGCCTCTGCTCGTGTTCAAAGCCGTCGGAGTTCGCGAAGCTTGGTCATGTTGCATGGCCTACTTACGAGCTGGGCCAGCCGTAAAGCGGATAAAGCTTTGTTGAGTCGGATCTCGTGAACCACTGCAAATTAGTCTACAAAAATTGGGGACACTAACCCTGACACCACTGCTGATGCAAAAAAAAATCGTATATGAAAATTTCTATACTTTTTATTTTCCCGACTGATCTCGCTGAGATATCTGCGAAAACTCAAAAACACCAACTTTTTGACACAAAATTCGTATAAAAATCGTCGTTTTCGATCTCTATGGAAACTTGGTGGAGACAGTGCTGAAGACACACAGAGAAGAGCAATGAAAGTCTCGTTGCCCAATTCGCCACCCATCAAGAGATATTACCAAAACTCGATTTCCATACATTAGTCAAGTCATTACGAAAAAATGGCAGTTTCTGCGATGCCCCGCTCAATTTTGAATATTTTGCACTGAGTTTTTAACCCCGCATTTGAATCGCACGTTCTAAAGGCATTCACCTTCGGCCCTATTTTTTTTTTTTTTTTTAACTAGTTTTGGTCGCATTTGTGTTTTTTCGGGTTTTTGGATCGGTCATATCTCCTGGAAAAATTAAAATATTGCATAGGGCCGACGGTCAACCTGTTGACGAGTGCATGAACTACACCGTGTCGAAAAATCAAGTCCAAATTAGAAAAAATGATGGGGGCATGGCCAATCCGACGTTTAAATCATGTTATGGTTGGCCCAGCTCGTACCAGGTACCAGTGGTGGTCATGGGCAAAACAAGCATACGTATTCCACCCCATACCAGGTACCAGGTACGAGCAGGTACCAGAGATCACCAACAACCATCCTCAAGTCAAGCACCGCCACCACTACCACACCACCAGCTGAGCACCAGCAGCAGCAGAAACTTGTCGCTGGTGGTGGTGGTGGTGGTGGTTGTTTTTAGTGGTTTTGGTTCCACAACAAATCTCGATCACTCTCCGATCAGCTCCGATGGCAAGAATAGACGAGTATGCGAATAATGCGGCGCAATAATTTGATACCAGGTATCATACCAGGCTAGAGGATGCTAGATAAACGGTGCCGCGAGACACATAGCTCTTCCACGACACATCACGTTCAGAGCGATGCACAGGTGACATGCTCACGTGGCAATCTCGCGAGCCTGCATCATGCTGTGTAATCATGCTGTCTGTGCACGTACGTACGTACATGCAATGTGCCTGCTGTATATACGTACGTACGAATAATGTGTTTACGTATGCAGCAGCAGTACGTATTTCTATGATACGTACGTACTACGAACACACTGCTGCCGTACGTATACCCGGGCACACGATCAGCGCATCCCCATATTCCCGGGGACACAATGAACCCCTCCCAGGGGGGGGGGGGATACTATGTCATCCCCTAACAAAATATTTACTGCTGTCCGCGCACGTATGAAAAGTGCGTACGTATATGACATACATATCAACCGCTGTATCTACTACCATGGTGCAGCCAGTACAGCAGTACAGCAGTGTCGTGCGTACGAGCTGGTACGTATGATACGTGCGTTCAATGTGCCCAACTATTAATACGACGTACATCCAGCGATCAATGCTGCAGAGTATGTAGTATTTGTGCCCTATTGTATATTTTCACGAAAAAATCGGTATGCATGCATATGCACGAGTCAAACGATCTCGATCATCAGCACAGCCAGTCTCGCGAGGGATTTTGCAAGGCCCTTTCGCGATGACCGTGAGACAACCGACAACAACAAACAACGTGCTCTCAGGAACAGCCAGCCCCCCCCTGTCCCCCCACACATCTATTATAAATATGTTTTTCCATCAAACAACCCGCATCGATTCGGAGTCAATCCCCCTCATTTCTATTTCATTAACCGTTTGTACTCCTATTAAGAATCTTCGTCGTCAATTTGTTTCCTATTTATTCCTAATATTTTTAATTTGAGCCTCTATCATCTCCATTACTACTTGCTCCAATGGCCCTACCGCCGTGGGGGCGGGAGGGCCTATTATTCCCTAGTTATACATATAGACAGCGTGATGCCCAATTTAAACAACTTGTTTTTTTGAAAAAATATGAAAATACTAATATCTCTCGCACAATCGAAAATCACGTTTTGTAAGCTTCGTCGTGCAACCGTCGAAGCTCCTACCAGAGGGATTCCATACGAGAGCTGATTAGACGAAGCCCCGTCGTAGTACTTGACGCATGTGTTGTCTGGTATGTACGACACGAATAGACCCATAGACCCACGTTTGTACGAGTACATTGTGTGCCGATCGATGCTCTAGGAAGTAGAGAAAAGCGCTATGGCAAGATGTATCGTAAAATACGTACCTGGCGATCGTTTTTTTATTTTATTTTTTATATCCATCCCATTTATTATTTTCGCCCTTCCCTTCTCTCTCCTTCCTACGTAGTCGTAACTCAGATCCGGGGTCACAAAGTAGGCTCTTCTCCCTCCTCCCCCACTACGGTTCTTGCCTTGCATTTTTATCGCGAGAAGATTTCAGCACTTTCTTCCCTCGTCGACTTGCGTCGGGTATACTAAAGACGTATAACACCGTCGGGCTCTATCATAAATCTGATGCCACATAGACTCAACCCACGACTTACCCACTCCGTACCGGGCAAAGCCAGTGAAAATACATAACGACCTCGAAGGTATCATTCCGATCCGTATTCTAGGGGGCGAGAGGTTGCCTGCGGCGTCCTATGGTCTTCGCCCAAACCTTCAAAAAGTTCAATGTTTTGCCATCGGAGAGGAAGGAGACTTTTTGTCGTCTGTTTCCTACACACCAGCGGTCAAATGTTTTTTTACCAGACGCCTGGCCGGCCCACGCCACATATCATCGACCAAGGTGTGAGCACTGTGACACTAGGATGGGTCGGAGCCCTTAACCAGCGTGATCCGTTCAGAGTTCATGACGGGGTCGTTGGGTTTGTCGACCGATGTCTACCGAGGAATCTCGTAAAAGTTGTCTCCAGAACCTACCAGGACAGGTCCTAGGAGTTTCATGAGTATTGCGCGGACGTTAAAAAGTTGCCAGACTGGTCCCCGTCGTAGAAGCTTTGTTTTCTGTTACAACGTACAGCGTACAGCAGTATGTACGAGTACCGTAGTTACGTTCCGACAAATCAATTGATAACACATTACGGTTCAACAATATATCGGTTGTGCCGATTTATCGATGGGTTTTCAATTATAATAATTTGATTAATTAGGGCCATTCCTGACGAACATAGCTAGCAGCTTCCACACGATACGTACGAGTAGCATCGACAGGTCTTAGCAGATACCAGGTACCAGCCACGCATCGTACGCCAAAACACAACACCTCATACGCCCATACACGACAGCATCCACTAGATAAACCATGCACCAGGACTTCTATACTGACAGGTATGATACGAGTACACGAGACAGCACTCGTACACCCCCCGACACGATCGCTTCCGCGAGAGCATAGTCGCGTCGACATCGATATTTTAGTCAGCAGTAGTATTACTGTAGTCGCAGCAGTACGCATGCACCACTTGGTAAGGCTATTCAGGTATAGTTGGTATACCCTTGACAGGTGGTCGCACAGGCGGTCACGGGCAGCAGTATGCTACCTTGCTGGTATTGGATGGACGATGTTCCACAAATGATAAAAACCCCAGAAAATTGATGTGGTGTAGTAGGCCGCTTAGGTGGGCAAATAAAAACTTAGAGAACAATAGACTTCGGAGTCTAGTGGTGGTGGTGAGAGAAGTGAGAGAGGGTGGGGCACGCCCGCGCTCTCTCTCGCAGCTACTCAGACCCTGATCCTTCGTTCGCTACAACAATAGTACTTGGAGGACCCCGTGTACGAAAAACAACAAGCAACAACAACAAATACAACTCACAGCTGACGTGTTTCTTAGTTTATTATTAACTCGTCGGGGTCAAGGATGTCGGATTACGTAATTACGTCCTTACGGCGAGCCGTTTTGGCGGTAAGTAATAGGACTGGGCCGGCGAAATTACGCTACGCCCCCAGTCCCCAATAAACAAAAATCGTCAAAATCTCTAGGAAACGTCCGCATATTTTGCTTCCCAGCAGTCACAGTTGAGCTTGCGCTGTGATCCTGCGACCTGCTTTGAGGATGGCAGTGGGTCACGAGTCACGAAGTAGTTATGAGGGGCCCGGTAGCCGGTGGTGTATGTCTCAATAAATTCACTACTCACGACTACAAGCCACAAGCATGGCGGCCTCCGTTGTTTTGGTGTCATGCTGACGGACTGATGGAGGCTTACAGCTTACAGCAGCAGTCCGACGGCGCTACAGCACGAACCTATATAATGTGTTCTCCGATTCATAAGTAAAGTCCGTTATGGGGCACAGAGGCAATCACGTTTGAACATAAAGGCGCACAATGATATACGTAGTTAGATTCTTCGAACATATCACGTCACAGAGATGCTCATAAAAATAAAAATGAAAAATCCGAGTTTCTATTCTTAAGAATATGTGGGTCAAATATTACCATATAGTATGGCCGATTTCGGCCAATTTGTACCGTTTACGGCCGAATTTTGACTAGTTTTGCCTGTTTTCACTTTCAACATAATAACCGGACACATGATGACATGCTTTCAGACGAGGCGTGGGTATCGTACATCAGTGATGAAGCGGAAATAAAACGCAAGTTTATCGATTTTCATCCTTTTTTAGCCAATTTCCATGGTTTCAATTTTCTTCTCTGTTTTCTGAAAAAGGGCTAAATACGGCCTTTTTTTGGCCGACTGCTTTTTTTCGGCCACTGGCCCATGCAGGAGGCTGCGCGAAAAAAAAAACATGGTTTCCTCTTAACAAATGACAAAAATATTTGAAAACAATCACCGCCAAAGCATCGGACACGCCTAAGGGCTTGTGTAAACATAGCCGACTTTACTTTCGTATGAGTTGGAGGAAGTAGGTTATAAATTCACATAAATTGCAGAGAAAAATAACTAAATAATGGTCTGCACAATGTGGGACGTGCGTTTTTGTCCTAGCGGGGATGCTTCTTAAACGTCCCCTGTTTTTGCCGTAATTACCCGTAAGCACGCAAAAAACCCATTTTGCCGAAAAACGCGTAAGGATAAGCATCTCCAGCCGTAATCCGACATCATTGGTCGGGGTCCTCGAAGAACTGGTCGTAGTTACGCCGCATTTTAGTCGAACCACAACGTATCACGCCGTGTTTTTCTATTGCTGCCTATAGCATCACCGATGCTACTGTTGTGCTCGGCTACTGTAACACGCTATTGGCGGAACCAATGCTACCTACGTTGGCCGACGAATAGCGGTTAGCCGATCCCAGTTCTGGCCGGTCGTAGCTCGGGTAAACTTGCTTCTTGACTCGTCGCGATCCCGAAGCTACCGAGTGGTACTTGGTTACGTATCGTGACTGCTGCTCCCCGTTTACAGCAGTATTACAGCAGTAGTAGGTAGTAGTACTGGTCTCCTTTGCTACAGCAGTACTGGTGCTAACTACTGCTGCCCCAGGCAACAGCAGTGGCGATGAACATTGATCAGAGATGTAGGTGTTCGCGCCCTAATGTATTTAACAAAGGCCGTCCGCCATTGCAGTGTGCATTTTGGTCTGTCTGGTGCTACTCGCGATGGATGCTGATTGTACGAGTATGCATAGCTGATCTGGTGAAAAAATAGTATGGCCTGCCTCTCGCTGCATCGGCTATAACTCGTACATAATCTTCATATTCTACATGCATCAATATGGCCCTACCGCCGTGGGGGCGGGAGGGCCTTTTATTCCCTAGTACCGTATATGCACCTCGTAAAAAGGGGTACACAGATAGCACTCGTACACCCGTTACCGGTGGAACAGCAGCAAACTACGTAGGGTTCGTGTAGAGTTAATAAGAGTATACTGGGAACTGGAAACTTTGTTTTTGGAAAGTTTGTTTTCTGTTTATGGTAACAACAGACACCACCCATTCTCGACATGTTCATTATCAGGGTTGTGTTATAGACCAGGTACAGTGTAGGTAAAGGAGTATACGAAGTAGCACATTATTGGCAGTTTGACACTGCTGACCGACGCTCAGTATTTTTTCTGCCCACCGGTGACTGGCTGCTGCAGCTGTGGCATTGGTTAACGAGGCGCAACACGCAACACCCCAAACATGATCACGAGTGCTTAATTGATGCTTCACATCCTCGGATCCTGTCCTACACCAGCACTGCTGTACCCCCCACATTAACTGGTGCTGGTATACTTCGTATATACCCTACAGTAGCATAAAAATATGCCTGGAGCAGGCGTACCGCAGTAAACTTTGAAGGTTATATTGAAGAATCGCTTTTGGTACAGAAGGCGGTGGTTGTGTACCCGCACATCCTCGCGTGTAGCAAGTTGCAACCGATACATTCCCGTTCTACAACAGTAGATCCTGCCGTTCCGGTCAAGCTTTGCTTCTTTCTTTTCTTTGTTTCGCTGTGGGCACAGCAACGGTAAAAAAGAGTGTGCACGTAGAGCCCACCAGGGGCGGCGACGGTTTGTCCACCCCCATCCACCGTGTGCCGTCTCGCGTCTGATGCCGTAGTGTATCGTCACCCGTCACCACCACCGTCTCTAACTTATCTCTGCTTCCTGTCGCCGTCTGGGGCCTTCCGCTCTCACCGTCGTCCTCCGTGTGTTCTCGTTTTGAATTTCTGCGCATGAACGCTCTACTCAACTTATAAAAAAAGTGGCATCGCACTCCAATGACAGCAATCCGCTCTACCCCGTGTTCAAGAAGGTACACTTCATCATCAACAAGCATTGCTTCGGTGAGAGAACCACGGATACGCGCCCAGAGCGCGTTTTTCACAGCAGAGTGGTGAAATTGTAATGTGTGGTGGATTGGATGTACCCTGCTGCCCGTAATATATATTTGTTTGTTTTGGCGGTTTACGCTGGAATTGCGTGTGGGTTGAGCAGTCGCTTGTTGCAGCAGTACCTTCCGTGCCCAGAGACCAGAGGCCACCACCATGCGGCGCTTCGAAGGTAGAGAGCAATTCCTGAGTGAGTAAATATCGTGATCGCAGTGTCAGTCTTGTTGTATGGAAAACCATATAGCATACCGGTACTATTCAGTATCAACGGTCACATAGCCCGTTTCACGGCGTTGCTTGGACCTTCCCGCTGTCTGCGGTATGACGCACTCCACTGCGTGTGGGCGGCGTACGATACATGTTTGTCTTTTTTGCACTTTTCACCAACAGATTAGCCGCAGGAGTTGCCACCTACTATACAAAGTGGATGGTGACGACTTTCTTCACCTCCTGTTCGTTATCCCGAATACTGCGTGTTCTCTCTGACCCGAAATATAAGGACCGTCTTTATATTAACATTTAATTGAAATGGTGCGTATATTTCGGGTCAGAGTGGTATCATCTTATATACCTGGTACCGGGTTTATACAGATGCAGCGCTCGCTCGCTCGCTGTTCGGGTTTGCACGACGGTGCAGGGGTGCAGGCATTATTACAGCGGCCCTTGTGCTTTTCAATCCCCCATACGTACGTACAGTAGTAGAATTGCTCCTATGTTGTAGGCGCAACCAAGTGCGTACGGACAATTAACCCGTGTTTTACGATGGTCGTGGGTTGTCCGTCCGCACCCTTGCGCAGGCGGCATGGAGATCGACGTCAAGAGCTTCAACAACGTCATGTTGATGGCCGTGGTCATGGGTCTCATCGGGGTGGCGTTATCTTTGAACGGCGTTGAGGATGCAGTGGCAAGGACCGGGAGCAAGAGCAAGTCGACCAAGAACGGTGGGGCGACAACCCCCAAGAAGAAGACGAGGTAAAACTTGCGAGGGGCTACCTGCCTACCTACCTGCCTCGGACATTGCTGGGAAGTTGTCTCGGGGCTTCCATCATGGAACCTCGTGACGGGTCCGCCCGCAAGGAATGCCGCCGTGTCTGCCGCGGGTCCGTGTGCTTTGAGGGTCGTCATGCGCGGTTTGCGCGTTTCCCTCCCAAAAACGCTCGCAGTTTTTTTGCAGTGATCGAGGTCCTGCTCACGAGAAGCTTGCGCTCGGGCACACGGAGGGCGGGAGAAGCACGGCTCGGTGCTGGTTTCAGTGGGCCGGGAGGGACCCTTGCCCTCTCTTCGGCAAAGCAGAATACTGTCGCGCGTGCCGTCTTCTAGTAATAGGAACGCAAAAGGTTGTACCGGTACCATTTAGTTTCGCGCACCCACTTGTACCTCGCGGATCATTTTTTTTTTCCCCGACATATCTTCGGCGCGAGTAGCTAGGTAGTCTTATCCACTGTACCTCTGGGGGCGGCAGAAACGGCGCCAGAACGCTTCTCGTTCGCTCCCCTCGCGGAGCGTGTGGGTGGCACTTCTGCGGCCCTCCCGGTTAGGCTTCGGTTTTGGCTGTTGCGTGTGCGTGAAGCGGGGTCTTGAGTTCTCCGTTTTATTTGTTGTATCGACCGTCGTCTGTGTCACCCTCCCCGTGCAAGTGTGTGTATTTTTTGTCTGGTGAAGGAAGAATGTCGGGGCGATGATAATGAAAGCAAACAGCGTGCTGAGTGCTGAGGTGCTGAGGCACGAAACCAAGTTTCTCGTGTGGAGCAAGTGTTTGGGAGGACCATTTTGTTTTTGTGGGCTCACTGCTGTTCGTGATGTTTGTTTTGAAACAGGCGCGATTTGTTTTTCAGACACCTCCCTACTGTCTGTGCCCCCCCCCCCCCCCTCCCGGCCTCGCATATTCGTGGGCCGAGCCGCCAGAGGTTTTCCCGTATTCAAGCCGTGTGTCGGATCACATGCTTACTATTTCACGTCATACTGACTGCTACATCAGTTCTAAAGCGACGCAAGCGCAAGCCCTCAACAATCACGGCCGGTCATGTTTGCATCACTATTCGAGGGCAATGCAAGGTACTCGTATACAGCACCATGCGACTCATGGAGGGGGGGGGGGTCGAGTTGTAGGGGCTTAGAAGCCTTCTCGCGTCAAACAGACACCACAAGGCACTACCACCGTAATATCTGTAACGTGTCAGGTCGCACCAAATTAAGCACCCCAAGGGAAGATCTGGGTTACGACGGTATGTGGACATTCTTGTGCCATTACTTGCAGCTGCGAACGCGCTCAAGGGACAGCAACCTGAGCATGTTCCGCCCTACAATGGACCCTACTTATCTCTTGTGAGTGCGACACAGATTGCAACAAGACCAAGGATTTTACATTTCTTCTCCAGATCGCGGATCAAATATTTATGTTTTGGCGGTTGAACTATTTGTTAATGCACGGCCAACAGCTCCGACTCCTTCACGACGAAGCATAGTTCCACTGAGGCAAGTACGGTGCACTTTTGATACCCATGTACCAATGGTATCAACGTCTCGAGAGCACAGTACAACCCAGGCCAATCGCCGACCAGCTCTGCGTGGACGGTGAGCCTCGCGCCTCGTGGGTCTCGCGGGATTGACGGTTTTCAGTTACAAAATGAAAACCGTTTCACAGATCTTTGCGACAATGACAACCAAGAAGATTCCAGTGCGGCGGTGGCGAGCATAAAAATAGTAATAGTGCACTTTTGATCTCTACCATATGCACAAGCGACATCGACGTCTCAGAGGGTAGTCTTACCCAGGGCACCCTTCTGCTAGTTGCCTGGACGGCAAGTCTCGTGTGTCGCTCGCAGGGCTCACGAGTATCATATGTGCGACTCGTGTCATGCCTCGTGTCTACGTTTTTTTTTGTGTGCAGCTCTAACATGCGCTCGTACCTACCCCCCTCCCGCGAAATGAGCAGCGAAGACCCACGAACCAAAGGAATCAACCGCGCAATGTCCCCAACAACAGTAAACTAGACATCCAGGACGTCAGCATGGTTCATAGCATCCTCACAACCTCACAACCCCTCGTCGTGCAGCTGACACGAAACAGAAAAAACACTTTGGAAAAAAAACAACCAGTTTTATTATGGTTTGTCCCCGCCCTCCAAATGCCTTTCGTCAACAATGGAACGCCTGGGGAGGTTCTGATCCTGGCCATATATGTGCAATCTTGTCTTACGTGGTCACTGGGGAAGCTATCAGCTACATACCAGTTGACCATCAGCGACTCCACTCGGACAAGTGAGTGCTACCGGCGATGAACCGGTTAGTTTTGGCGATAGTATCCTGCAGCGCGTGGATGCCAGCAGTGTACCGAGACCAAATGAGGACCCCACTCTCTGCACGTGACTTACAAATTTAAACATTTTTTCTTCTGGTTCGCGCCCTACATCCTATACTGTACCTGGTACACTTATACGAGTATTACAGTCAGTACGAACTCGTCCTACAAACGCTCTGTCCATGCCAGTACCAGCGGGACGGTTAGACTTGGAGTGTAGCAGTACCGGCACCTAACGCTATAGGGGCGAGCAGATGTCTTCTGTCGTATCATACAATACCTACCGTGCGCAGCTTGTGTTCAGTTCTCCATTGAGACCTCCCGCACCTCTCTTTTATTTTCTATTGCTCGCACACCCAGCTACGAGTATTGGCTCGCCGACAGCGACCTACAGCGTTATCACATCTCGAGATGGACGAAGATGACGACGACATGGTCGGGTGGGAAGGTGAAGGCACTGCGGGAACATACCATATTGTCGTAGTATCATATGCACGTACTTCGTGATCAGTTTCGTAGCTGACATGCTGCTGAAACTTGGCTGAAAGTATTTTTTTTTACGTATGGTGGCCTTCGTTGTGGCGCGCTGCCTCAGTACGTGCCACTCGTACATAATTTTTTTGACTTATTCGCTTAGCACGTACGTAGCCCAACCTCGACAACATGGCTGATACTCGTGTACTATATAGCTCATATAATACAAGCTCCCTTATTATCGTAGGGATTTAGCTATGTGCAGGACTGGTCGGCACAAAACTTTGTGCAGGCCGTGTGTGGTCAATTCCAACATTTCACGTCGGCCCAGACCAACCCAACCCCCACACCTAACCCTAACCCTTATCCTATCCCGAATCCCAAACCTTTGGGGGGCTCGAGGTCGGCTGGGGCAGTCACGCGGCTCCGCCGCGTGTTTTGGTGGCGTTTTCCCAATAAAAACTCCGGGCGGCCGAAAGGCCAGCCTCGACCTGCAATTAAGACCATCACCCTGCACATTTTTTTGTGCTGACCAGTCCTGCACATAGGGCGAGTCTTATTTCAGCTTAATTCCGAGAACTTCCCCAGCAGGCGGTCGAGGTTAGGGGCTTAGTGTAAAAGTCATGCTACTCTGTATGTTTTAACCGTTTTGTCGGAGCTGGGCCAAAAAACGCGTCGCCACTCGTATCACTACCTCTTGCCCACCGCTTGCGTCTCGCGTCGAACTCTTCAAGAGGAATCTATCAAAATTGTACCATGTACTGCTGTACCGGTATATGCCAGGCATGTATATGATACCAGGTCTGCTGTCTGCCTCGTCTGTCTGTTGTTCTCACTCTTTCTTCTCATTGTCTGTCTTCCTCTTGCCTG